>QVXC01000129.1:0-80411 GCA_003501895.1 Phaeosphaeria sp. A1 3.1a
GAAGAGGATACTGCAGATGGGAAAAGTGGATGAGGCGTTTGTGCCGGATGAGGTGGTGAATGCGCCGCGTATGGGGAGAGCGTATCCGGAGCATGTGTTGGGGCTGTTGTGGGAGGATGAGAGGGAGGAGGTGAGGGGGTGGGCGGGGAGGATGAAGGAGTTTAGGGAGTTTGAGGAGGTGGAGGAGGAGGGGGATTTTTTGGGATGAAGTTGAGGAGCTGGGTCGAAAGGGAGGTGATGCTTTGGTTTGACTATAAAGCTGGTGAGTTGGGGATGTATGAAGGAGCGTTGGGATTTAGTGGTGAATCGCCCAACCTCGTCTCTGCTACACAGTAGCTGCTGCGAGCATGGGCGGTTGAAACGACGTTTCCTCAGGATTGCTCAGAGGCGATGGCTAGTACACAGATTACGATTCAGAGACGCTCCCTGCCCAGGGTGCATGACTGCGTTCCGTCGTGGGTGTGACAGAGGTGAAGACCAAGGCAGCTTGGCAAGAGATAGGCATGCTGTCAGATTGAGATCAAATAGGAATCGAATCGAAGAATTGCACATCCGTGCATTCTGAGGCGTACAGAAGTGTGCTTACCACGTGCACGGGCATATGTGAGGTATGTAAGAGTACCCCGCACCATCCAGGCTTCACTTACTTTCAGTCTCGACATCAAGCTAACTTACTAACTATATCCACAAGATTATCAACCACCAGCCAGCCCCGTAGCAGATACACAATTATGACACCAGTAATATCGCCCCATTTCCTGTCCTTGCCTCGTGAAATGCGCGACAAAATCTATAATTGCACAGGAGCTGAGACCACAGTCTTATGGAATTGGGCCACAGATCCAGATGGAGACATACCACATGATGTTGCATCCATCATCGTTTCAGGGTTGCCAACACCCGCTCTCCTATGCGTTTCTACGCAGGTGCGAGCCGAATACCAGCAAATCGTCCGCTCGTGGCGTGTCTCAGCCACATGTGACCTCGAGCTCCACGACGGCGGGTGGACGCCAGCCCTTCACCTCAGCGAACCGCATGGTCTCTATGTTTCAGCAAAGGTGCTATCTCAGATCACCGAAGCAACAATCATGGTGCGCATATCCTCGCGACAATATCATTTCGAAACAACCCCATTCCCAGTCGCGCGCGTCCAGCCCTTGTTCAAGGCCCTGGTAGCGGACGCGCCGCGCCTCAGGGATATCAGGCTCGTGCTGTATCAAGACAAGGAAGGAGAAGATGCGCATTGGTTGATGTTCAAGCCGGGGCATCGCGAGCAGTACAGCGCGGCGACGCGGAATAGGTACTTCACGCCCGCGCCCCGGGACATGGAGGGATTCGATTTGACAAGGGCTGGGGAGGGGTATAAGCTCCATTGTGGAGGAACGGCTCCTACGTTCCACGGGCCGGGGAAATTGTTGTTCCATCTGCAGACGAGAGTTGGGGTGTTTCTGTATCGACGATGTGACAGCGAGGGGGGAGAGATGCGTGGTAGTGGTCGAGACGGTGGAATGGAGTTGCTCACGCACGAAGTGCTGGTTGCGCCAGGGATTTCGAGGCAGTATTCTAAAGAGACATTGGATCTGGCGCTGGATCATGAGATGTATCAGATTAATAGATGGAAGGATCCGAGGGAAGAAGCTGCTGAGTGGCTAGAAGATGAGGAGAAGGCCAATAAGTGGACGAGGGAGATGCAGGAATGGGTCGTTTTTGAGGAGTGAAGGTATTCCTACATGCGCTAGAGGGTTGTAGGGGGTTCTACACAGTACATAGCCCTGGTCGATTTGCATCGAGGTTCTTGGAGGGAATCCGGGCAAAGATGTGGAAATGTGGCCTCCAAATTGTGGAAGGGGGTGTGCGTTGCTACCTGCATGGGCAAAGCACGCCGCGTGAAATGCAGCGAGTCGCAAAAATGACAGGTCTTGAAAGCAGAATATGTCCAGCACAATTGACCAGAGGACTATATCCAGGGGTTGACGGAGCTGGTAGCTGCGATAAGAAGGGCATGCCCATGGTAACGATGCATTCGGGTATATTAGGGTACCACCAACACACGACTGATACCCCGCCCACAGATGCGTGCAGAACGATAGAAAATGTTGACTGACACCGAAAATTATTGCTTGAATTTTTCGCATCCTCTGTTGACGTTCTAAATCTGATCGGACGAAAGTTACGGAGATTCCCCAGGCAACCGCGGCTGTAGCACGGACGACTCCAACACCATCTTACCTATATACCCTACGAGCCTCAAATTACATAAGACCTCGTCTACATGACAGATTGCAGCATGGACTCAACAAAACCCACACTACTCACATTACCTCGCGAAATCAGAAATCGAATATATTTCCATCTTACCCGAAGACTCGACTGCGACTGGGACCGCGACGACACAATTATCCTCAGAGGCGCCCTCGGGGATGTCAGCATTGTGGAGCCTGTACCCATCCGTCTACTGAGGTGTCCTTTGCCGCATGTGTTCCTCATCCATCCACGCATCCGTGAAGAATATCGAGAAGAGTGCTTGGAGAACCTCGAAGCCGTCATCGACCCATCACTACACACACGAGAATGGCCACCGTTCGATACATATCCTAAATCAAGATCGAACGGCGATGCTATCGTAAACCGCCTCCGTCACGTTACGGTCTTCGTGAAGTTGCATGCGCGAACAACTTCCCAAAATCTCGATTGGCAGAATCAACTCAACCTCCTGAGCGCTCTCATGATCAAGGCGCCTCAATTGAAGACGCTACGAGTCGCCATTCGCCAACAATACCATCTAGGCTCGCCAACCTTCAACGACGGGGAAGTTCTTTCGGTACTCAGACCAGCTGCCAAGCGCCTACAGGATGCGGATTCGGTGCAATTCTTGCCAGTCCTGCCGACCACCTTGGACAGCATGTCTCTAGTCCAGCGCGGAGAAGGCTACCACATTGGCTACGCCCTGACGTACAAGCACGCCAGACTCAGCACGCTGTACAAGCCAACCTACAGGATTGGAAACTGTGTCTATAGTGTATCGCACGGCATACGCAAAATTGGGGTGTACATGTTCGCGCGGGACGGTGCGCACTACACCAAGCGCACGTGGACTGAGAAAGAAGTCATCACCAAGTATCCGATGCGCAGATACCCGAAGCAGGTGCTTGAGAATGTAAAGCCAGAGAGAGCGGAGTTGCTGGTGAGACTGCCAGGCCAGTTGACCGAGTGGGTTGAAAGGAGGGGCGTGGAGGATGCGGAACGGTGGGCCTGAAAGTGCAAAACCTAAAATAGATGCCTTGTAGAGGAAGCGCATTGATCAACTCAGCCTCATGCAATGTGCAAAAGTTCTCGCGCAGTGATGACGAGGATCGAGATGCAGCATGCAAGGATGTGCACTCTTCAGGTCATGAATTGCACCTTGTCGATGTTGCTTTGCATCTCAATGTCGCTGATTCGTCCGTCCCTTTCGGGTTAGACTGCTGTGTCCGTGCCTGTATGGACGTATATGAGACGATAGGCGCCAGCATCATGTACATGTACAACACAAATATCGATCCAACTATTCTCATAAACTTCAATTTAGTATCAAGCAACATGTCTACTCCAAATCTTCTCTCCCTCCCTCGCGAGATACGAAGCATCATCTACTCTCACCTCTTCGAATCTATCATCTTCGACTGGGGCTGGCGCGGATTCCCATTCCCCATTGGTGGCCACGAGGCAGTGCGCGTGAGCGTTCCCGAAGCTCCTTTGATGAATGTGCTTCTTTCGTGCCGACAAATTTACCACGAATATAGCCAGGAGAGGCAGTTTCGCAAGTCTGTACTGGCTGTCTACCTGTTCAGAACACCACATGCGTTGCCCGAGGGCAAGGCGACGAACGATGAGCGAGTGAGGCAGATTCTTCGAAAAGTACACAAATTGCACTTTGTGGTTCAGCACACGCCACACTCGACGCCACAATCGAGGCCTGACGTGGCTTGGAAGAGATGCACGGCACTTATCGAGAAAATAGAAGGGCTGGCACCACGGCTAGAAGTGATGGGCATGGTCGTGCGTGAACAAAACTACTACGTTGCAAGAGACATGAGAACTGGAGCTATAATAAGTAAGGGACCCGAGGCGTCGACTTTTGTTGCTGGCCTTCGCGCAGAGATTCAACTGGACTACGGCAATGGGGCACCCATCACGTCCGCGTACGCAGCTTGGAATGGAAAACTTGACGAGAAAGATATCGTGGTTGGCGAGTGGTCTCTTCGGCGTGTCAATGATGGACTGGAAGGGCTGGTCGAGGTGAAGTGAGCGATAGAGAGGCTGCCGCAATATGCAGCCGTGCGCTCAAGCCTACACACCCTCGCCAGGGCCGAGCCATCGATCTGCTGCCAATCGCGAAACACTGCGTGTCTTGAGCGCCGATAAAAACCTCGAGCAGAGATCCAATGTATCGTGGCGCTCGCTAGCCTCACCTTTACTTGCGATCCCTTCCTCATCCCTTCCACAGAACGGATTCAGCCGAGCCGGCCCGTCAATGCTCGATCGATATATTACTTTGCATCCCTCCAAAGATCAACAGAGCCGGATGCCATGACGCCAAGTGATTCTCGGCTTCTTACCATTCCAGTCGAGATTCGACGACAAATTCTGAGCTACCTCGTCAACGAAGTAAATTCCAGATGGCGGTGGAACTACTGGCATTTGAGCGGAAACGCTGGAATTGGTACGATCCACCTGCACGGCATGCCCTTACTCAACGTCATGCTATCATGCACTCGTCTGTACGAGGAATCTTTGGCATTGAGCAACACGAACCAACGGTCCGTTGTAATCGATCTTTCGCTCGACAATCGCTGCACATACATAACCGAAAACACTCGAGATCAGACGATCAACGAAAACTTACTCCCGCGCATAGTCAGCGTGACCATCAACGTTGTGGCACCACCCGGTGGGCAGCTGGGCGACCATATCTGGTTCAACATCTCCATTCTCGGCAAAGCATTGGCGGCTCGATCTTCGAATCTCAAGACGATCAGAGTGGTCACAAAATATTGGAAAAAGGTTTTGGAAGCTCAGGGAGATGCGTTTCTCATGCATGGCATAATCCACATCTCCCGCTTTGTGCCTCAACTTTTTCAGAACGATACATGTGCAATGTAGCAACGCAGTAACTAAATCACAATTTCAATATACACCTCTGTTTTGCCTCATGCGTGTGTCGAAAGAAATTGGTATAACAATAATGCGTTGCAGTACTCTTAGCAGAATCATCTTGTTTTGGATGGTGCGTAGTGCGATCGATTACCAAACTTCACCTCTTTCGTCATCTTACTCGAGCTCTACTGCCCTGGTACATAATGCTCTGATGGTCGAGCTAATTGAATTGGAGCTCTTGCTTACCCTGGTACGCCAACAACAAACGCGAATCAAGTCTGTGAGAATCTCCGGTAAGCATCGTACTTTACCATAACATGTTTTCGCAAGAAAAGCATAAATTTTGAGAGACCTACCAGTAGGTGTCCCCTAATTCTGGAGCTCCTTCACCTCAAAACACAACATTGGCAGACAATAGTCTTTCAGCCTCGTTCACACCACCAACAAGAGGATCGGCGGATCTCTTTTACCCTCAAACAACATGAGCTCAACGACAAGACCCACCCTACTCTCCATACCGCGGGAGATACGTGATGAGATTTATGGCTACTTACACAAACAAGTCAACGTCTCTCACCGTTGCAACGTCTCGCAAGTAATTCCCCTCCGGAAGACCATCCCGGTATATGTACGCTGCGAGGTCGCGCCGGTGGTCAATATTCAGCTCGTACACTCACAGCTGAGAGACGAATACGGCTCGACAACGATATCGCGAAGATTTCAGGCCACGGTCGGGTTCAGCTGCACCTTGTTCGAGAAAAGCACTGCGAATCACCTGAATTCCAGCGAATTCGAAACCATGCTTCAAGTCCTCAAGCATGTCACCATTTTGACCGATGCGACCACTTCCTGGTGGCATCGCATCGCCAGCGAATGTATCGCTTCAAAGTGCACGCGGCTCGGATCGCTGCGCTTCATAGTAGCGAGAGGGATACACGGAGTGAAGAAGACGGACTTGACGCTCCATCACCTCACCGTGCGCAGGGGCGCGCTCCCAGACGACACCACGAGGCTCAAGATTGGGAAGGCAATTACTTTTCAACGATGCTCTTGCGGATTTCAGATCAATTACCTCGGCTCATCTAATGGTACGCAGTGGTACAAGGTTTCTCACCTTACCATGCAGCTGTACACTGTCGAGGGGACGGGGAGAAGTCCGCGGGAGAGGCACGATACGTGGAAGACGATACCAGCACGCCCTTATCCTCCGAGCGATCTGGCCATGTTCGCTGAAGAGGAGCAGAAAGTGATGGTGGAGCGTTCATCGCGACTGCTGTGCTGTCGTCGGCGCAAGACTGACTTTGGCGTGACTGGTAGTGGGTGCTTTCACGACCCGTTGGCTGGGGAGTGATATGAATGTACGTTGCGTAACTTTGTCCGAGCGGGCCAGAAAGTTGGGAAATTTTTGATGTCTAACGACTACGGCAACAGATATCGCCTACCCGATGATGGAAAGACGCATGCCGAGTGGTACGACTCGGAGAGTAGGCTTCGCACGGGATGGGGAAAATTAGGTACAAAGGAGCGAGTGTTGGATACAACCAGGAGTGCTATAGAGTGCGATATCCATATAAGGGTCACTGGACAACCCTAGGGCGATCCTGCAGGACATTATATGAAATATATATAATCTTTACATGTTTTAATAATACTACCTCACCACAGTGATCATGACTCCGTTTTCGCCGTTGTCGCGCCTGCCTAATTCACCTTCACCTCGCGAACGCGAGCTCGCAACTGCCCGGCCAACAGCTGGCCCGTGCTAGCCGGCGCTGAAGCTCGCCTTCTTTTCTCATCCCGCAATCATACACCCTTGATTCTTTACACAGCACTCCCCACGAGAAGGCCTGCAGGC
The DNA here is from genome assembly GCA_003501895.1 of Phaeosphaeria sp. A1 3.1a. Classification (NCBI taxonomy): domain Eukaryota; kingdom Fungi; phylum Ascomycota; class Dothideomycetes; order Pleosporales; family Phaeosphaeriaceae; genus Phaeosphaeria; species Phaeosphaeria sp. A1 3.1a. The sequence goes on from QVXC01000129.1 coordinate 6,992, forward strand.
ACGCTCTGCACGCACCCAACCGCCATGACCTCGACAGGACCGCCCTTCTCACGCTCCCGCGGGAAATTCGAGACCAGATCTACAGCTACCTCCAGAAAGAAGTCACTATGTTCTACCAGTTCAACAACAAGCCGCACTTTATAGGTCGGGGAGCACATACGATGATGGCGCGCATTGAGACCGCACCACTGCTCAACCTGCAGCTGGTATGATCAAAGCTACGAGACGACTATCTCTCCTCTTACTATTTTACACAGAGTCGCGTTGAGCTTGACCTAAACGTCTGGATTCCTAGCACTTCACATCTGAATGTTGGGCACGTTCGATTTGGAGCCATGCTGGCAGCCGCTCGGGATATCACCTTTTCGGTTAGCGAGATCTCAAACTCGCGAGTTTCCGATCGTAGCGTCGACGCGATCAAGTATATCACGAGGAAGTGTCAAAATCTTCGCTCGCTACTTCTGGTTGCCACAGAGCCCTTGAGCATCTTCTTCCACAGAGACGTGCATCGCCTGCTTTCTAAGGTACTCAACAATCGCTTCCAACCAGTCAAGCCACTGCAATTCGACTCGGAGAAAGAAGTCGCCCTCAGACGTTGCGCATACGGCTTCAAAATCGGACCTCCGGATTTTACAGCCTACAAGATTCCCATCCCAAGTGGAGATCCATTGCACCAGGTCTACCGTATCGCGGTCTATCTGTACTCCTTTGACGGTTCAGAGCCACGACCAAGTAACCTTCAGGATGTTTGCTTTCGAGTTCCTAGGACACGCTATCCTGGCGGGTACTCGAGGAAGCTGTCTGATGCTGAGAGGCGAATTGCGTTGAATCGTGCAAGGCAGCTATATCAGTGGTAAGAGTTGAAACTTTCTGGTTGAATCACAGGTCTGAGGGTCAAATCCGATTATCGGAAAGGAAGCGGGGTGAATCCGGGAATATTCAGCGTGTTCGAAATCTATGGGTCGTCAGCCCTACACGAAGACATCAAGGCACTAGTCTCTTGCTGCATCAGAAAGTGGACGAAGAGGGGAGTTAGCCAACAAGAATCATTGTCAATGGACAGGGTAGAGACAGGCGCGATCAGAGTCCTGCCTCGGTCAGAACTTCTACCTCTGCATGCATCAATGTAGCTTTCGGTGGCTCCGTGCGATCCGTCAAAGTCTGAACACGAGATGTAACGATGAAGAAGGGTTTCGTCATAATCGTGCATTAAAGTGACTCGTATCTCGATCCTACGGTACCTCGGCGTATTTATAGACCACCACATGCACCGCTAAGCCCTGTAAGGATTTAGCTCAATGTACACCCCAGCTCGACCACGGCGGCTGTGGCTCCAGCCCTTTGACATTGCAGCTTAAATATCTATACGTCCAGTCGAAGCCTCTGGTACAAGCACTTTCATAATTCTGACTTAGTCCGTTCTGATCGGGTCATCTGCAATTTCTACAGTTCGCGACAAGACAACTTCATACTTTCCTGCATCATGGCACATTTCGACACTCACATTCTTCGGATACCTCGAGAAGTCCGCAATCAGATTCTATCTTACGTTCACCATGAGGTCACCTTTCCTTGGAGGTGGTCGCGCAGCCGCTCCAGACGGCTCGCACTCGACATCACCATCCCTCAAGCCCCTCGATTGAGCGTGTTACTGACATGCTCTCGCTTGTATGAAGAGTACATGGAGCAACGAGCGGACAAAAGCATGGTGATTTGCTGGAATGGACGTGTCAAGAGGAGTGGCCACGGGAAGGGAGCCGAAAAGGAACTAAAATATATCAAAGCGTTTGGTCGCGTGGAAAATGTCAAGCTCGTAGTTGATCTGACATTGTTGGGCAAAGAGGGCCAGATACCTGTGAGCGAGGCAGGAAAACTTGAGTGCTACTTGATGGACAAATTGTTCGATTTCTTCAAACCACATTTTCCTAGGTTGGCCGCCATTCTCGTCGTCTCCAGAAAGGTCGCTGCTCCGGATTACTCGAAGCCGTGGCAGCCAAATGCGTGGGGATATCCTCCAAGGCCAGCAGATGCAAGCACGGGACCGGTTCCGGACAGGCTGAGCGGTCTCCAGCTTGTACATTTCGCTCGGTCGTGGTGCTTGTACAGCAATATTGAACATATATACAGATGGCAAGATCGGGGGAGAGGCGCACACAATCATGTGACAGATTCCATGTATCAGCTTCAGGTGCGCTGCTACGCCAGCCAAGCTCACAAGGTCCGGCATCCCACTCCAGCACAGGTGCAGGCTCATTGGAAGTCATACACCATCACGGACGAGAAAGCTCGGCTGCGGCGACGGCTGGAGAAGCATGAAATAGAGGCCTTTGACGGACCCGAGTGTCGTTTGTGGGATTGTCAAGACTTCAGCGGGGAGGATGTATACGCCTCGAAGGACGTGTTCCGCGCGGATGCAGATGAGGATGGCCATCGACGGAGTCCATACTTGCATGCTAACCGAAAACAAGCGGAAGAACCTGAACAATACTTCAATTGGGACGAGATCATGATGGACACTTCAGACGATGCCAGCTGGTAGATGGAATGGAACGGAGACTGCGATGTTTGTAGAGCTTCCTTCCTAATCGTGGGTATCCATGTCCCACAGCGATAAGAAACAATACAGAGAAGGACAAGGGGGAAAGCAGGTTGACGACCGCTCTTTATGAAGACGCCAGTTGCCTCTCCATCGTGAAGCGCGGACAAGGGGTTGGTGGGGCGAATGAGTCCTAGGCTGTGCTAACGCTAGTCGTGCTCAACTTGGCTAGTGCTGACTTTTGCACTTTCGCTCTTCGGCTCACCTTTTGCACTTTGCATCCAGAACTACATAATCAGACGCCGACGCACCGCATACTCTGCAGGTGCAACATGCAATCTCTCCCTTGAATTCTATCGCTTCGTCCCTTCAATTCATCAGCAAAGATTGTCATTACAGCCGCCGTGTGCAGTATTGTTGGGTTTCCAGATATCCGACGCCAACCACTTTTGCACTTTCCTTCTACCTCTAATGCGAAGTGCATAATACGATTTCATTCTGGAATCAATAGCGCGTTGTACGCATTTCTTCCGCGCCGCATTACGATTTGATTCCCTTGCAGACCACGTTGCGCTCGTAGGCTTCCGAGCTAGTGCAATATGACGAAAGATTGGGATGCTGTACAAGATGAGATACGGGAGCTATCTTTCAACCAGAAGAAGTCTCTGGAAGAAGTGAAGGAGTTGATGGAGCGCAAACACAAGTTTAGAGCATCGTCAGTGCCACAGTCCATGTTTCGAATTTCCAATCATACTGATAAGGCCCAGAACAAGAGCCTATCGCATGAAATTGAAAGAATGGGGCTTTACGCGACATAAACCACGCAGGGTAGGCGCGAGTAATAAGGACAGAAATGATACCAGTGCAAGTCCTCTTCAACAGGAAGACGATGAGCCAAGCGAAGAAGAATCGAATACTGCTCCCGAGCCGATGTCCATCGACGTAGCATCCGAAGAAGCAACGCCTAGACAGCCGACTTATCCCCCTTTGTACCAATCCCAGCGTGAGGATCATTGCGACGAGAATGGCCATTGGCGGCTTGTCTCCGATGAGCAGACCGAGACTTTACCAACATTTATGGGATTGTTGGGAAAGCCAGCAAAGTAAGCCCTGCAGTGCTTGACGAATGAACCATTCACTGATCGGTGGGATAGCCTAGAGCCGACAATAGACCCATGGTCAACGGCTGCCACACAAGCTACCGATTCGGTGATGTTGATGCTTGGCGCTATTCTGGAAAATGATTCTATGCTGCTCGAAAAGCTCGTCATGGAACATGGTGATCACATCAACGATCCCGTGGGTATGCCGTTTGAGACTCCCAATGGTCGCTTTTTCAAACACCCAGCGATGGATCGGATGGTGATTGGACAACATCCGTCCCAAACGTTGCTGGATATAGCATGCGGGATGCCGTGCGGACCTGTGTTATGGGTGTTACTTTCTTTCGAAGCCAAAGGCAGCAGACATCCCCTCGGAACGGACCTAGCGCTTCACAATGCCATCAAGAACGGACGACCCCATACAGTCCAGTGTCTGCTGCGCCCAGGCCGTTCGGACGTCAATGGTGTTCCGGGAACTACTTGGAAACCATTACTCCAGGCTGTGTTTTGGAATCATCCAAATATTGTCAGCATTCTCCTACGCAAAGGTGCAAATCTCGAGGACGCAGGCCTATCACCTCGAGGCTCAGGCTATCAGACAGCGTTACAACTATGTCTGGATCGTCGTGCTGCCGAATACTCGCAGGACTCGGTCAAAGATAAGTGCAACCAGATCTTAGCTCAATTGCTCGAGGCCGGTGTCAATATACACGTTGCACCACCTGCAGGTTCTACCGCCACGCCTTTCGAAATGTTCATCCTGCCATGGCAGACAACGCCGTTCTGGGCGGCCAAACTATCAGTCGTCGAGATTGATTGTCTTCGAAAGTTTGTACTTGGCGGTGCAAACTACCAAACCACATTCGAAGGCTGCCCTTGTGGCTCACTACAACAGCGGTCTTTTCAACACCAGCTTCTCTGGCACTCTACACCGGATATAGCTCGACTTATCGTGGACAGCATACCATCCAACAACATCATCAATGCGACTAATCTTCTCCATGAAGTCCTCGGATCATGTCAACAGGCAAAGCGACATCCCGCCGACACACTGCGCGACATCGAAGTTCTGCTGCAAAAGGGCGCCGACCCAAATCAGCCCGATGCGAATGGCATAACGCCTCTACGCAAGTGCATCGAGCAATGTCCAGCTGTGGACCTGGTCGCGCGACTGCAGATGTTGCTGAACCACAGCGCAGATCCCGAGGCTGAAGATCGCGATGGTTTCCAGCCTTTTGTGATTGCGGCACGTACGTTTGAAGAGCCTTTGTTGTCTGAAGTAATGCAAACACTGGTCGGCAAGATGCGTGGACGGTACACAAGAGTCTTCGATGGCGTTCCACGTGCATGGAGCGCTAAGCACTTCCCCATCAGCGAGGATCAATCATATGAGCAAGTAATGTCTTCCTTCCGAGGCACGGGCGATTTCAGGCTTGAGGCGCAAGACATGGTACCAGAGGATGTCAGAGAGACATTTCAGCGAGCTCACTTCTCTGTTGTGAGCAAGAATTTCCTTGATACCATGACCCGTGTCGCGAAAACGAGGATGCTCACCTCGCGGGACAAGGAAGAAATCGTGTGGATCACGGGCATGCGCGAAGGGATCGACCTACCAGAGTATCGTTTCGACCAAGCATTGGTCATTGCGTTGCTCGACCCACAGCCCTTGCTAGAGGTTCCAACCTCGTCTTCCGCATCAGTCAGAATTGCTGCGAGCAACGAAGACCCAACAAGAAGTGCTGTAACGCAAGTCGAAGCATCTACTCCGGCGATTGAGGGCAACGAAACAATTCCTTTCGCACGACCCCCGCGCATCCAATGGCAATTCGACCCGAACGGCTCTACCACGTCACCCCCACCTCCAAGAGATCGCACAAGATCAGAATCCCCGGCATACATCATGCCCTCCACGACACTCATTCGTTGGCATAACCCCGAGGGCCCTACCAAAGCAGGCGATTTCGAGAAAGCATGTGCTTCGGTTCTGCAGTACAAGTGTGACACGTGTAATGACGGCGTGCCGCTTACGAAGAAGGAGGTCGAGAGGCATGGCGTAGAGCATGCGCACACTAGTACTTGCAGCCAGGTACTTTGCCCAAGGAGATTCTGTGCGCTCAAATTGAGAGGAAATGGCGGCATCGGTTGTTCTGATCATCTCTTTGCAGGGATCGTTTGATGATGCATTAAAATTTCTTGGTGTTGGATCGAGACCATTATCCTTCAACACCGGTGACTTTTGAGTAATGCGAGATTCTCGCAGGTCGATGACTGTAGTATCGTAGGATCATTGTGATCGACATATGGTAATGCGGCGTCACGAGGGTCTCTACTCCGCATTCCAAGTGCGCATTCCACGGGAAGTTCACGCAAGGACATCCTCCATGATGTCACCAACGGACCGAGAATATTTCAAAAAGCAGCAGGCCGATGCGCAAGCTTAGATGTGTTCATCGACAATCATGATTTCGACAAGCCTGCTCTGTTTGGCATATGTGGCCTCTGGGTTTTCACCAGAATCTGAATCTACCTTCGGACTGTCGAGTAGGCAAGAGACCGGTCTCAGTCTTCCAGCAAGCTCGCAGAGCATCTTCATACCCTGGTCTTCGGCACTCTCAAAATCTTCGATATCTCTTCCAAAGATCCGCGGCAGCATTTTCGGTCGTCCTCAAAACTTCCTCGTAGATACTGGGACCACGGGTGTCTTCGTCTCATCATCGCTTGTCTCAAATGTCAAGCTCACAAAACAAAATAAATCAGGATGGCAATACCTGGCTGGGCAACAGACCTTGCTGACTGGAAGATTTGTTACGCTCGACATGACCTTTAAAACCGGAAACCGCAACACCGTCAGCCGTGTTCCGGTTCTGATTGTTACGAACGCAGTCAAATGCCCAGGCTACAATGAATCGAACGATGGCGGTGTTTGCCGGACGCACAACAAGCAGCGCGTTCGCCTCGGCAACATCGTATACCTGGGTGTTGGCTTCGGCGATTCTGGATCTGAGAGTAGCAACCCATTCAGCATACCCTCACACAATCCCTTCCTCAACATCATCAGTATCGACGGGGCCAACGTTCCGTCCCTGAAAACAGGATACACCATATCGAGTCGAGGGGTGCAGCTTGGCTTGACACCCAACAACACTGCAGGCGCAGTTTGGACACCTTTGCGCAAGACAGCTGACCCGGACCCAAGAGCATGGGCGCTTCCACAGCTGTCCTTCACAGTCGACAATTCCAGCGAGCCTGTGCAGGCAGAGGCTTTGGTGGATACTAGTACGCCGCGAATGTACATCCAATCTTCGCCGCAGTTTGGCTTGCCGAGCACGCCGGAGGACATTCCCAGTACGCGACGTGTTAGGTCCGGGACGAAGCTCACATTTGCGTTCCCCGACTTCAATAATGGTGTTGCGGGGTATGACTTCATCGTTGGTGACAAGGGCTTCCCAAGCCAACCCAGCGTGGTGGAGCCCGTGGACGCGGTAGATGGTAAGAAGTCAGTGGTGAACCTAGGCAGGAACTTCTTGTTCGGGTTCGAGATGCTGTTTGATGCTATTGAAGGAAAGTTTGGATTGATATGCGCAAGGTGCGTATAGGTAACCCCGAGTTCCAGGCTGGATGAAAAGCGATGAGATTGAAAGTCGAGGAACTTGTATTGAGGTTATGCTCTAAAACGCTTATGAAGAGATATGGATTCATGAAACTGATTCTATCCCAACTCCGTATCATTACAATCTCCCGATCAAGCCTCCGACTCAACAGGCTTCACGCCAACCTCAACCATCTCCGCCTTCTCGGGCAGATCCTCCGTCTCCACCACATCTGTCAAACTCAGATACTTCAAGTTCGCAGCCCAGCCCAGATCATCGCCAAAGTAGTTCTGCATGACTTCTACACCATACTTCATACCGTTCGTTGGGTCGTATGTCAAACACTGCTTGCCGACCGCAAGGCCAATGACCGCTGCCCATGCAGGCAGCTCGGTCAACTCATGCTTCTCGCCATATGCCGCTGCTTCCGAATTCAGTATTGAAGCGTAGATATTCTGTGCAGCGGCCTGGCCCATGACTGTTGCGCTGCCTGCGCGCTTGATGCCAGACCAAGCAATGACGTCTCCGACGCCAAAATGTGATGATGCATTAGGAATATTGTCCTTGAACATGAGCGATTGGTGCACCATGATCTCTTTATCATCGTTCAAGCAGGCTTCTGGGAGGACGTCCGTTGTTGGCATGCCTTTCTTCGTCGAGTCGATGACAAAGTCGGCTGTGATGATGTCGCCGTTTGCGAGAGTGACTGTGTATTGGCCATTTGGTTGCTCAGCAATCGATGCTCGGCTACCGAGGACGAGCTCGACGCCTTCTTCCTCGAGAAGGAGGCGTGCGCGGTCTTTGACGTCTGGAGGGAGGGGTTCGGAGGAGAGGACTTCGGGGCGGGAGTGCACGAGTGTGACGCCGATTTGTGGGTAGTGGTTCTTGACCTCAGCTGCGAACTCAACACCGACTGCACCTGCGCCGATGACGACTACTCTTCTGCTCGAGTATTTGGCAGGGTCGCTGCCGGTGATCTTTGCGATGTACGATGCGCCGTCTTTCAAGTACTCTTCGTAGCTGCCTGACTTTGGTACGGCGGGCCAGTGTCTCCTCAACCCTGTCGCCATGACAAGATAGTCGTATGTTTGTCGTTGAGTCTGGCCACTGCGATCACACCACTCAGCGACCTTGGCCTCGGGATCAACCTTCTTGACCCTTCCATGCTTGAAATGCAGGTTCGGTTGCTTCAGCTCATTCAGATGGCTGAATCGTCTCCACATATGACTTGTGTACTTTGATGTGGTGTGTGCGAGTGGCGCGCCTACAGAGTGGACTATACCCCTGTCAGCACTCAAGCTTCATGCAAAGTGACGATGTGGATCGGCATGCTTCGAGGCCAGAAAAACCTCGGCTAATGCGGGGTGGAGGACGCACAGATTCCATCGCGCTCGTCAATGACGGTGATTTCAACGCCACGAGAACTTCTTGTGCCTTTGAAATCTGGGCCTGGATACACAGACTGTCTTGCTTTTCCTTGTGCATATTCGAGGAGGTTGATCACGGCAGAGATGCCGCCATAGGCACAGCCGACAACGAGGATGCGGTGAGGACTTGAGAGAGTGAGATTGCCCAGTGCTTCTGTCATGTTTGGAAGTCTCATCATGATGTTGAAAATGTTCGATATATCAAAATAGTAAGGGGACGTTGGTGAAGGAAGCGTGGGATGAGATGATCTGATAAGATTGGCAGCCCTGCAAACTTATTGCGAGCTGGCAACCTCCACCGACATCGGAAATCACGCGGTCTCAAACCACATCGCTTATTACGGCATTTTAACGGTGCTCCACTGTCAACAGCCAGCCGTGTGGAACGATGCTTCAAGAACGTCATTGGACGGAGACTGCTCAACCTTATCAGATCCGCCGAAAATTTTAATCTGATCTTCCTCCTAGCTTGCTTGGCCCAGTCTGAGCCCCACTGCCGAGGACTTGCACGTAAGCCACAGCTTTTATCTCATCTTAGCAACACGACTTTTGGCTCTTGGATTGGAGGTCTCTAATCTGAATCTGTATAGGGTCGCTTAATCCTCCTCTACACGATGACATGGCGCGGGCCAAGCCCGTACCTGCGTCGCCCAGGATTGCCACTCGGCTGATTACCTACTGTGTATGTAAGGCAACCCTCGTACGATTCGTCATGTGGGAATCAACTACAAAGGCGACGGGTAACATGCAGCTATACTTAGCCTTCACGACTCTGTTGGTACTGTTACTGTAGCTTCGAAAGCCAATGCGGACGACCTTCGACTGGACCGATCGTGCTCGATTGCCGGACCTGAGAGCTAAAAAGCCATAGCACAATCCATGGCAGTTCATGCAAGGGTGCGAGGTCAGAATTGTACTATCCCATGTTCTGGCGGAAAAAGCCTTTGGTTAATGGACCCATCAGAGGCTCTGCATCATCTTGTAAGAAGGCCGTGCTTGATGACAAAGACTCACACGACCATAATACAGGGGATTAGAGAGCCTCTGATTGCTCCATTAACCGAAGGCTTTTTCCGCCAGACCGTGGGATAATTGAGGGTTCGCTGTGACCATTATCCTGGCTCGAGCAGTACGAACAAAGTCTCAACGGCTAGGCGATGTAACGAGTCAAGTTGTGTTCGATCGCACTGCTGTACGCGTAGGCATCGCGCCTGGCTTACAAATGTAGTTGTCTCTCCAAACCAGTCAGATGGCCCCGAGTTCTCGTGTTTGATATGAGACATCGTACTCTCACCACTGAGAACCCCCCATTTCGTGTTGGTGCTTAGCGCGCCCAATTGCGGCTAGAGAACTGCCAATTTGAGATTTTAGGTGCATCCGCCGGGTTTAGTCCGCTATGGTGGCGGCTTGTTTCTAGGACGAGACGACCGCAGACGCAAGACCATGGTTCATATTTCGTGTTCAGTATGTGATATATAACGCTCTGTCGCAACAAAGGATAAAATAAACCCACCTCGCTCTATCTTCAACATGGTGGCATACTCCACAGTGCTCGGTTCCAACGCGCAGATAGGTCAACATGTATCAAAACCGTTCGTTGCGATTTTTGCCGGTGCGACGACTGGGATAGGTGAAGCCACGCTTTGCACCCTCATCAAATATGTACCCAAGCCGCGCCTCTATCTCTTCGCACGAAACGAAACATCGGCTGAGCGTGTCATTGCCAATTGTCGGCAGATCAATGCCAATGGGAAGTATGTGTTTGTCAAAGTGGACCTGAGCTCTATCAAAGAGACAGATCAGGCGTGCGAATTTGTCAAGACGAACGAGAAGTCGTTGAATCTGGCATTTCTCAGCGCTGGAGTGATAAGATTTGGCGGCGGTAGGTCATATCAATGCTCTCATCAGCAGCGAGGATAGTACACAACAACATTACTAACGTTTGCAGTCACCTCTGAAGGTCTCAATCTCTTCATGGCAGCGTCGTTGTACTCACGCGTACGTATCGCTCAACAAATGCTCCCGCTTCTCACTACTGCTGCGTCGGCTGGCGAGCTTGCACGAGTCATCGACATTGCAGCCGGCACGTACGAAGGCAAGATGCACGTGTCTGATATTCCAGCCACAAACCTGCCCTTCGCCCAGATCCGACCGCATATATCGAGCTTGCACACTCTTGCGCTGGAAAGTCTGCAAGCGCAGGCGCCGGAAGTGAGCCTCATGCACAACTTCCCCGGCACAGTCTTGACAGATCTTCACAACGATATTCCCGGGGTCCTTGGGCGGCTGTTTGCTGTTGTTTTTCCTCTGGTATATTGGCTTCTTGGACAGTGGCTATTCGTGGAGCTTGAGGAGTGTGCTGAGAGGCAAGTCTACTTCGCCACAAGTGATAAGTACGGGCCTGGGAAGGGCGGGTCTGCTGGGGTTTCTCTGGGCAAGGAAGAACTATCGAACGGTAGTGATGGCGTGCCCGGCAGTGGTGTCTATTCAGTCAATTGGGATGGAGAAGAACGCACCAAAGACTCGTTGAATCACCTCCAGAGGCTACGTAGCGAAGGCATGAAAGAGAAGGTGTGGAATCACATCACGGGCGAGTTTGGCCGTATTACTGGTGCTACGAATTAAAGGAAATTTCTGCGGGTCAAAGTTGTAGTAGTGGGCTAACACTCTCACATGTCATGGATCAAATCATACTACACTTTCTCGTCTGGTATTCACTTCAAGGACACGCATACTTGGAATCCGTTCATTTTAGAAGATACTTTGTCAAATGTCAATGATTTGGAGCACGATTTGCAGGCTTTGGCAATTGTGGGATACATCCCCAAGGACTTTGACGATAGTGCCGGGCGTCACCAGCTGCGTTTGAACATCAACTACAAACAGCGTCACCCGCGCCAGTACTGGGTCAACACAGTGGCTCATGAGCTTGCCCATGTGTTTGGGTTCTGGCATGCAAGTAATTCTATGTATAGTTTGAGCTAGATAGGATACTGATCTCTTGCAGGAACACCAGCGCGAGGACCCCGAAAGCTTCGTGCATTTCGACTGCGCGGAACTCCAGGGCCACGACGAAGCCAAAGCCAAAGTCGAAGGGGATGGCAGCTTTGATATGCACTAGGTGTGCAATAACCACTACCTGGCAAACCGCTTCGATTTCACGGCTATCAATGACTTCGACATCACGGACCATTCGGTGGACGATGAAGATGGAACCTCACATCCGCTGTTCATCAACACATCCTTCAATTTCGACGACGAGTCTATCCAGATTTGTTCGTCGTCCGAATGGATGAATAAGAATGGTGACTCGCACGATATGAAGGAAGCTCCTTTGGCCTTCTGGAAGGATCGCGGCATAGGGGCTAAGCATCTCAACCCCCCAAAGAATGGAGAGCTGGAGTTGATTGAGCCCGATTAGGAGGTTATTGGCGGCGACTGTGAGAGTGTATGCGCTCTGGACTCGTGGAAAGGCTGATTTATGAGTCGTAGTGGCATGGATTGGAGAGAAGCTCGCGATAGAAGAATGGGCGGGGACGCTGATAAATGAGGAAGTTTAGATGGGAAGCAATATCTTGATTTGTAGATTTGAGTATCACGAATGGAATATCGAGAAGCAATTCTATATGTCGCATTTTGAAGCAATATGGGGTATACGTCGAGTTGTTTGACACCAGTTCCCCTTTTTGTAAAGTTACGAACATAGTTCTGTCTCACTGTATCTGGATTCTACATTGAATCACCTCCATCACGTCAGATTGGATTCACCGTCTCTTTATTCCCATGAGAGCCAGTAGTTGAAACCAGAACAAGAGCAAGATATGCTTGACAGCTACGCAGGTTTAGGGTACGAAGTCAGTGCTTGGTTCTTGTCGGGCCATATCATCAGTAATTGCGAGGAGGATATATATTTCTAATTGTTAGATCAAGGCATAAGAAACCCAGGACGTACCGTGCTATCCGTACGATTGATAGTGCTGGTCTATCGTACAGACCGCAAGCGAACCACTTCGTGCTGAGGGCATAAGAAACCGACATTACTTGCAGTGGCCAACTCCCACCTCCACCTGACTAAACCGAGTCGTCTCTCATCTCACCTGATTAAGTTCAATTGTCTCTCATCTCGCCGCGCGACGTCCGGTATTCAGATCCATTTGCTCCTCAATCTCTCGTCCTCATCTTCATCATCCCAAAAACTCCCCTACAGCTTCATCACCTCCTCTACAATACCTCTCATACCACAACAACAACAATAATGAGCAAGATTCTTGTGATCCTATTCTTAGCGCTTGTCGCACTCGTGGCTGCCTGCTCCCCTCTATTCAACAACGTCAAGCTTGTCGGCAACTCTACACATACGACTTCCGACATCATTCGAGCGCTGGAGGTCGAGCGCCCTGATGGTAAGGGTTGGACTGAATCAGTTACCCAGGTTAGATGATAGATTCTGCAAATCCCCATCCCTTCTGACACCTACAGTTTTCTACAGCCCGTACCTCATGACCCAATAGTCACGTGCAATATTCTTTCACCAATCCGGACGCGCGCAAGAACTTCGAGCAAGACATCAAAGCTGCTTGGGACTTATGGTCGCGCAAGATCGGGCCTCCTTCCAAGGCCTACAGACGTTCTCTCCATTTCTCCGAGTACCAGTTCCCACCCAACGCCTACCCATACTGCTATTCCGAGAATACGGAATTTGTCGCATTGAGTGCAAGCAGTGTGCAAAGGAATTGTAGGATTGAACTGGTCTATTGTTCTCGTCTCTTCTCTGGATTTTATCTACGTGTGTGGGCTTTGCTTTTTCCATTGTAACCCCTGATCCTTGCGATCCTTATCACACCCTTCAAGGAGAGAGACTTAAACCGTGACAGAATTTGATTGGAATCCGCAAGTTACGAGAGGCACTCTGTCAATTGGCGCCGACACATTGGACGACTTGGCAGGACATTCTACAGTTGGGTTTACCCCCGGGGACTTCGACAGCGACCCTGATCGTACCGAACTGCGTTTGGACATAAACGAGAAACAAAACTATGAGAGAATGGACAGGAAATTGTGGATTGCTGTCGTTGCGCGTGAACTCGGCCACGTGTTTGGCTTGCGGCATGTACGTTCTCCGAAGCCACCCAGCGCACCACGAAGGCATACTGACGAACACCACAGGAACACCAGCGCCCGGACCGGGAATCGTATTTCCACTTCGATTGCTCTAAGCTCTCGGGCTACGCTGAAGCTTCCGCCAAGGTCCAAGCCGCAGGTGTGCACGATATGAAAACAGTCTGTAACGACCCATGGCTTGCGGCCAGGGAGTACAACTTCAACGTGATCGCCCAATACACCGACATGGACGACACTGTCTTCAAGAACGGGAAGATGTATTTTCTGAAGGCCCATTACGACGAGAAGAAGCTAGACCACTTGTCCATCATGCTTTATTCGTCGTACAGCTTCAAGAACCCAAACACTCCACCGTACAACGCCCTAGAGGTTCCACTGTCCATCTGGAAAAACCGCGGCAAGGAAGTGCAACACCCTGATCCGCCCAAGGGTGTAGAAGTAGAGTTGATCGAGTTCAACGTGGAGGTCAGCTCCGGTGACTACGATGCCATCTGCGAGTTGTATCCATGGAAAGAGTAGGATTGGCCAAGTTGGAGGATCCGTGGTTCTGGGCTATACATTGGAGCAGAGCTGCACATGATTGGCGATCATAGGATCAGTAGGTATGGTGATAGAGTCCAACAGTAGAGGATTCACGATGTGGTACCAGAATCGAGGTCGGTCCTATCAAAGTCTACCCTGGCTTGTGGAACGAGACGAATGGCATACACAGAGATTTTTTACACCTATTCTATTCATTCACGACACCTCTATGTGACCATCTAGAGAGTTTCTTAAAGCATTTAACCACACCCTCCCTTGAGCCCTATCAGCTGAATCTCTGTCATATCAATCCCGTTCCCCAACCCCATCTTGCTAGCTCTAGTTTTTCCAAGGATACAACTTCTTCAGACCCTTGATGTCATCATCCATGGGCTTGAAGTGAGTGTAGGTAAACTCAAGTTCTTCCTTGGTCGGGTACTTTGGACCGACATAGTCAGAACCTCGATAATACCACAAGGCAAGACGCGCGTACAGCTTCTCCTCTGGACGATTCCAATGCGCCACGTGCGAGTCGTAGTGCATGATGGAATCCCCGTCGTAGTCGCGGTCCGGGAAGTTCTGTCGCCAATACTAGGGGGAACCTACAACGTCGCTACCAGAATCGAGATGGTCGATGGTATCGTAGTCCTTGATGTCATTGAAGCGGTAGAGAGCGGCGATGCCTGAGTCCGCACACACTTCGTCCATGGAATATTTGCCCTCGCGAATCACCTGCTCTCGCGCAGCGTCATAGCCCGGTAGAGCGGCGCAGTTGAAACGAACATAATGATCTACACAAGCGAGAAAAGTCAGCGCTCATTCATGTCTGACCAAATCATTGGGAACTTACCTCGATCGGGACGCTGGTGCTCGTGCCAAAATCCGAAGACGTGACCGTGTTAGTTGTATCGAACGTAGTTAGGGAGCGGAGACGTACCAAGCTCGTGAGCGAGAGCAGTAATCCAAGCCTCATGCCTGCCATAGTCCCCTGCCCGTCCCAGATTGACTCGGATCCCCATATGGCCTGGTTGAGGACCTCGCGGCCAGTCTTGCGGGACCCATCCAACAACTGCGTTGGGGCTGTAGCCAGGAATTTTCACCAGTGTCTCCCAGATGGTTGCGACGCTGTAGGGAACGTTGGGATTCCACTCCCAAGGGTCGTTGTCACTCCTGCGCTCCTTGTAGCAATACCGCCATGTGTTCTCCGGGTAGTCGAATTCGCGGAATTGAAGCTTGTGACCACCCTCGGGTCCAAGTGGACCTAGCTTATCGGACCACAGCTTCCATGCTTCCTGTAAGTCGGTCTCGAGATGCTCACGAGTGACAGGTTGTTGGAAGCAATATGGAATGTAGCCATCTGGCCAGACCTGAACCGGGTAGCCAGTCTATATGATAATTAGCTTGGCCGGGAGATTACATCCAACACGATAGTCATACCTTGGTGACGATCTCAGACCAGTCTAGCTGGGTATTGTCGTTGTTGAAGAGAGCACGCACGAGGTCCGCAGTGCTATGCGTATCGTTACCCAAGTACTTGAAGTCGTTGAGTATAGGAGGACAGGCCGCGGCCAGGAAGGCGAAGAAGGTGAGCAGAATGAGTCGCACCATCTTCGAGTTGTGGTTGATTGTCGTTCTGTGTACGGAAATGTCGAGAGTCTCAAGGGGACCTTCATTATATATACCAACAGGAGCTCCTGAGTGCCTTTCACGAGGAATTGCGCAAGCTCGTGCTTTGTGCTGGTCGGAGCGTTTTGCGCTCCAAGGAATGTATATCATGGGACAATGAATGAAAAGGAAAAGCAAATGTTACAACCAAGATCCCACAGTTCTCAGAACATCTTATGGATACCATATACAGGAGTCATTGGGTGAAAGCAGGGACATAACTCGAAGCGCCCAAGGCATGGCCCAAGAGTCATACATCCAGCTTGTCGTGGTGTTGTCGGGACCAGGTACGCTCGATTACGTATGTCCATTGGGCACCAGCATCCATACGATTGCGATATATCTGCAGTCGGGCATAAGATTGTACTCGACATATCATGTCGACGAAATCATGTCGTAAAAGGAGTCAAGCGGATCGCTCGAACCCTGTCTACTACCTAAGTAGTGTATTCCTGCTATGTGAGAAATCCATCGTGTGGAATCTGTGCGATTGTTTGATAATTCGCATTGAAACATCCTCGACTTGAAGTGCGATGATGTTGAATGTGTAGTCAAATCATGAGGGGTTGGCTAAGGCAACTGGAAGGTCGATGTGCCCCACGCAAGTTGGCCGATTGGTCAACGCGAACTCGACACGCTACATCCTCAACACGTTCCTTTCCACCCTCGACATGATTCTCGAGGTCAGCGTCAGGGCTTCTACACGGATGGCAAGCACGCATTCGATTGAGGTATAGGTACCCCTCGGTAGCCTGTAACGGGCGAAGCCATCATTGATTTTGCGGTGGCAATACATCTTCCGTCCACATTATGACGACACCATTGCGATGCGCGGTTTTAGACACAGCGTATATGTCTCTACTAAAATTACAGCCCTCCGTGACTTTTCTGGGCATAAGTACTTACATTTCACAAACTGTAGAGGCAAAGCCACGACGACAATCATGACACCATCCCTGTCCAGCAACACATTTGATCCGAACAAGGATGTCCCAGATCTCAGCGGCAAGGTACAACACGCGAATCTATGTATATACGTCTATAGCAACTAACATCTGCTCAGGTATACGTAGTAACCGGTGGCTCAGCAGGCATCGGGTACGGGATCGTCGCGCACATCCTCCAACACAATCCTGAAAAGATTTTCGTTCTCTCGAATAAGGAAGAGCACGCCGACGACGCAAAAAAATCGCTCACAGAGTTCGGCGACATAAACAAGGTCGAATGGCGACAATGCAATCTGGAAAACTTCAAGCAGACGGATGAGGTCGCCAGGCAGCTGGCGCAGGAACTCACCAGGCTCGACGCATTGGTTTGCAATGCCGGCATTGGTGTTGGGGTCTACAATGAGACACGAGATGGTCTGGACAGCCACATGCAGGTCAACCTGTTTGCGCAAGCACACCTGACTTTGACTCTGCTGCCTGTCCTCCAGAAAACAACGGACTCGCGGATTGTGCACCAGTCGTCCGACATGCATAAGGGCGCAACATCGAGCATGAAATTTGAAAGCATCGAGGAGATGAACCAAGACATTGGGGCGATGCTATTGTACAACCGCACAAAGCTCGCTCAGATCTTATTCCTTCGAGAATTGTACGCGCGAATGAAAGCTGGCCAGTTTGGCAAGGTGACTGGCAGCGATGGTCTACCGTGGATCAATGCCACACATCCCGGAGGTGTCAAGACCGACCAACAAGATCAAGCCGTGGAGGCATATGGCACTTTGGGCAAGCTCGGGGTGGCTGCTGTACGCCCCTTTCTTAAAGACCCGGTCGCGGAAGGATGTCGGTCGGCTCTCTTTGCTGCAACATCACCAGATATTTCGACCGAGCAGATTCAGAATTCTTATATTGTGCCTGACTGCAAGGTCACTGAGGCATCGAAACAGGCACAGGACGAGAATTTGAGTTTAAACCTCTGGAAGCTGACCAAGCAAATATTGGAGGCAAAGATTGGCAATCTGCCATACACTATGCAAGTCCAACGATAGGCTTGTATACTGGGTGACTATTAGGTGGAGATTCCTTGAGCTCTCCGTAGAGGCAGAAGAATTCAAACACTGCCAAGACGACATGCGTTCTTTACTATGTGATCAAAAATTCTTATCTATACTGATTTTCATCACCAAGATCTACAAAAGCTCATCATGGTTCCTAGAGGAGTTGCATTTCGCGCGTTCCCAACCGCGCCAAGCGCATGTGTCCGTAATAGCCATCGCCGACAAGCTTCCGAACACGCCCTCCATTCATACTTGGAGTTGGATCGACCGCTCGACATACCCAATCTGGACTTTTGCCTGCCCATCACTGTATATGTCATCAATGATGACAAACTACATTGTACGCGACCACAACACCAGCGTAGAGCAGAGTACATGTAGGGCGTGGATACTGCTACCCCGCTAGCGTCATGGCAAGGAGTGGAGACACGAGCGACTAACTCCACAACGGTCCCAATCCATAGAATATAAAGGCCTGGGGAAACTGTCACCTTGCATCTGCCATCACTTAAAGTGGCACATCATCTCTAACATCCAACATGTCGAAGCTCACCGATTTTAAACTCCTCTCCTTCGATGTTTATGGCACCCTCATCGACTGGGAGCGCGGCGTTATCAACGCATTACAACCGATGCTCCAACAGTCGGACAAGACAGATATGGATCCTAAGCACATACTCAAGGTGTGCCACTTGCTTGAAGCACCCGAGCAGTCGGGCAATCCCGGCCAGAAGTATTGCGAACTTCTCACTACGATCCATCCCAAGATGTGCAAAGAGCTCGGCCTCGACGTTCCCACTGGCGAGCAAAGCAATGCTTTTGGCTCCAGCGTGGCAGACTGGCCTGCCTTTCCAGACAGTGTCGCTGCCCTGAAGCGCCTGTCAAAGCACTATAAGCTTGTCGTTCTTTCGAACGTCGACAATGCGTCATTCCTCGCGAATCGCCAAGCGCCCACCGGACTCCAGGACTTCCATTTCGACGCAATCTACACGGCCGAGGACGTTGGATCTTACAAGCCCGATCTGAAGAACTTTAAGTACATGTTGAAGAGAGTGAAGGAAGACTTTGGTGTGGAGAAAGACCAGGTATTGCAGACAGCGCAGAGCCAATTTCATGATCACCACCCGGCGAAGGATATGGGTATGAAGAGCAGCTGGATCTACAGACCAGGTGCAATCATGGGAAACCGGGATGATCCGATTTACACCTGGAAGTTTGACACGTTGGCAGACATGGCTGAGTAAGTACAAGCTTCTTTAATGGCGGATAATTTTGCTGACAACGGGACTCTAGCGCTGTCGATAAAGAATTGGCTGAGAAAAAGTGAACGTAATGAATCTTGTGTGAAAATATTATCAACCGCATTCGAATG
This sequence comes from Phaeosphaeria sp. A1 3.1a, assembly GCA_003501895.1. Lineage (NCBI taxonomy): Eukaryota > Fungi > Ascomycota > Dothideomycetes > Pleosporales > Phaeosphaeriaceae > Phaeosphaeria > Phaeosphaeria sp. A1 3.1a. The sequence goes on from QVXC01000129.1 coordinate 26,330, forward strand.
CGCAGTTGTTGAAGATAATGCTACCAGTGCCCGTCCCATTTGTTTCACAATCGTCAATCGCAGGGCGTTCTTGTGAGGAATATTTTAGAATACGTGAACCGGCTCGCTTTTCGTTTCAGCAAACATCGCATGCATTCATATCAAGAGGGACGATAGCTTGTCATAATATTTCCAGTCAGATGAGGAAGTTGGGCGATCGCTCTCGAAAACCTTGCAGACACCTTTGCATCAAAGCGTCCCCCGAGAAAAGCCTCGATAGGAGAGCGGATGTTGTGCTATGTTGTTCGACATGGTGCATCTCAACAGACCTGTGGTAGTGAGTTGTTGCGCAAGGGAATCATCCACCGGATAGTCGGCAGAGGGTGCTCGGCGGTCGTTTCGTTCATCACAGAGCCATGGACGAAGTATTTGGTATGCAGCGTAGGGTGGCAGGTTCTTCTATGTCTTCATGAACAAGTCTGACAGAGAGAGTCTGGATCATCGCCCCAGAATGACCATGAATGAGTCGCAAGCGTGCAAAAGACGTTGATTTCATCCTTGCTGCACCACCCAATGAGGCAGGTCGCTAACGTAAAGTGGAGGCGGGACATCGCTCGGCAAGTCTCATCTCCGCCGACACCCCAGATTGTCTAGCCATCCCATCTCCAAATACCACGTCAATCGGTCATCGTGAACGTTAGTACAACAGTTCGGCTGCATCCAAAGACCTTCATCCGATGCTAGCACGCTCTCGCTCCGCCCTAAAGCTGCCGCAGTACGGCCGACGATGCGGTCTGGCGCTAAAAGTATGTCCGATGATTCCCCAGGAATGCTTTTAAGTACGAGGGACGACCCGGCTAAGATGGCATTTTCTGGTCGCTGGTTGCGAAGGAGATTCCTGCTCATTACCATGTTCTTCTTCAGCAGTTGTGCCTTGTTTTGGTACTTCGGTGCTTTTGCCACCGCTCGGCCGTATTCGCAATACCCTACACACGATGAATCCACCCAACACAACTCCTCTTTGGTGGTCACGTTACCAGGATATGGAGCTTTCCAAGGTTCGCAGATCCTTACGGACATGAAGAATACGCAAACCTTCCGTTCAGCGGTAGATGCGTGGCGCGGAGTCGAATACGCCACACAACCTGTCGGATCCGATCGTTTTAAGCCAGTACAAGCACCAGTGGCATTTGATGGATTGAAGGATGCATCGCAGACTGGGGCCGCATGCTGGCAGAACATTTACGGGCCATTGAAGCAATCAGAGGCATGCCTAAGTCTCAATATTTACCGTCCTTCCGGTGTACCAATGGAACAGAAACTTCCAGCCTTGGTATTCCTACACGGAGGTTCGTTCGTCACGGGATCCCATGCCAGCTTTGATGGAGCACTTTTTGTTGAGAAGAGCGAGCAACCTTTGATGGTTGTCACTGTTCAGTATCGACTAGGCGCACTCGGAAGCTTGCCCGGCAAGTTTATGGAGGATGAAGGCTTGCTGAACTTGGGCATCCGGGATCAGCGCACTGCCCTCCAATTCCTGCAGCAACACTTCGAGTACTTTGGAGGCGACTCGAAGAAGATCACACTCGCTGGACAAAGCGCTGGAGGACACTCAGTTGGCATCCATCTCTTCCACGACTACAATGACGATGCTCGCAACCCACTCTTCCATCAGACTATCATGTCTTCCGGGTCCCCAACAGCACGCGCATTCCCCGGCGTCGACTATGCGCTTTACCAAAATCAGGTGGAGAGCTTCATGGACTACGTCAATTGCCCCACAACTCCCAGCTCCGCCGCGCTCGAATGTCTGCGCTCCGCTGAGGTTGATGACATGCAGTTCATTTCTTCGTCATTGTACAATGCACACAACTACAACATCACCTGGCCATGGCAGCCTGTATCTCCGGGTCCAGTCTTTGAGAAGCGTGGCTCGACATCTGGCGAAGATGGCACCTTCTTCCATGTTCCAATGATGATCTCATCGACTACCAACGAAGGGACCGGCTTTGTTCCGCAGGATCTCCGCACGAACGCACAGTTTTTGAACTTTTGGAAGACTCTTGTCCCCGGTCTGACGCCCGAGGATCTTGCTGACATCCAAACCCTTTACCCCGACGCAGATGAGTCAGTGTTCGAGTCCGTCAACTTTGTTTCCGCTCAATTCCAACGCCTGTCCGAATCATACGGCCACTATTCCTACATTTGCCCGGTCCAAGACACTGCCTCTCGATTGTCATCTGCCGGAGTGCCCGTCTACAAGGCGCGCTTCAACACGCCGAATTATGCCCCTGCGTACTTGGGAGTGCCACACGCCAGCGACGCAGCGTACTTTAATGGACAGAGTGGTGCGCAGTACCCTGAGATTGCGGATGTCTACAGCGCGTACTGGGCGAGTTTTGTAGTAAGTGGTGATCCGAACCGATATGCAAGGTCGGACAGCACCAAGTGGGAGCTGTACGATATCGCGGATGGAAAGGATGGAAAGGAGCTAGTGGTCAATCGACCTAGCGAGGGTGGACCCAAGATGGAGCTTGAGAAGGAGGGCATCAATATGGAGCAGTGCGCATGGTGGAGAGACGAGACTCGAGCTGCGAGGTTGAACAAATAAGCTTAATACCACCAATCGGCATTGTGTGTGGCAATCAAAATAAAATTACTCGCGGTAGTTTGAGTTTGCTTGCGCTACGCGTGTTAAAATTCGTGGCTCTGCGCCCAACAGGGTCCTACCATTAAGGCGAATTTCGAGTAACATGGTTGAGGTCAACTTGACCCTTTCCGAACATCTGCCAATGCAGTCTTCTTCGCCAGACTCCACTACCCATTCATGACCTCCCTGGGCGTCCGTTTGAAAGCACTACTCATTCCCCCAAGCTATTCTACCTAACCCAAATACACTCCGACGCTAAAGGCCATCTTCTACAACGACGCCAGCATCATGCCTAAGCGTAATACCTCAAGGATGGCGCGCACAGGTCGAGACCGACCGGGAAGTACAACCAATGTATTGGAAAGCAAGTATGTCAAGATCAGCTACCTACCACGCTGGTCCAAGCCCAGTGCAGTCTACGCATGGCTGTTCGGCTCCAAAGACAACATTGTGAATATATTCATGGAAAGAAGAGGTCCCCCTACAGCATGGATTGAATTCTCGACAGCAGTAGAGGCTGCAAACGCAGCTTCACGGCTAGACCGCGGGTTCGTCAGCAGCCACCACAGAAGGACCCAAGCCAAGCTCGTCACACCAAAGGAAGTCCCAAGAGATGAAGATTGCAGATTGCGCTACAGTGACTTCGTCAAGAAGCAGTCGCAGGATGAAGCTGACGTCTCATCTATCATCCTCATCACTCATCTTCCAGAGACAAAAATGGAGAAGAATGTGGAAGATATGGCAGAGAAATTGGGCCTTGATGATTCGAACGAGGGCTATGACGAGCAAAGACACGGCATCAAGGCGACCAGCTCGATACCTGGCGGACTCCAGGTCGAGTTCAAGTGCGTGGAAGACGCGGAGCGCTTCTACGAGGAATACGACGGCAGATACTGGAAGAACAACACGATCCATATTGAATATCGCCGAATGCGTCGTGATAGGAGATTTGGGTAAGTGCTTTTTCTTTGGGAATCGACTCATTCACTAACAGTTGTGTATAGATGAACGTGGAGCGAGCTCAGCCCCACGCGTGTCGCTGGCCAAAGCTTGGTCTGGTATACACTTTCTTCATTTCTTGGTAGTGAAAGGCCAAAATGGTCCCGCTAGTTATGCGTGAAAGTTCGCTACCGTGGTCGTCCACATCCCCGTGCGCTATATAAGCCTTCTTTTCCTTCCCTCTTCTCATCGCCCCAACACACGGCTACAGACTGGCTCACCCCCATTTACTGAGCGCCCGCTTATCATCTCCAACCCAACTGCTGTTCCGATCAACCCTCCAATATACCTAGACAACATCATGACGAGTCCACATCCCAACATGAGCGAGTTCGAAAGCAAGATGGGTAAGATTGATCATCAACGGTGTCAGACCAGTACTAAACATGGCGCAGGCATTGTCGAGCCAGGTCAAGACCCTCGCGCATCCAAGGCGAGCAAGTCGAAGCTCGAAAGCAAGTTCATCTACATCGACCGCCTCCCCATCAATTCGGAGCCCAGCGCGATCTACGGCTGGCTGCTTGGCAGTGACGACAAAGTCGTAGAAATTCTCGCACCAACCTCCGGTAATGGCTGCTGCTGGGTTGAGTATGAGACGCCCGAGGATGCCGCTGCCGCAGCTAAAGCCTACGACAACTATCACACTGGTCCAACAGGTCAAAAGATTAGCGCCTCCCTCGTGTCTGCCGAGGAAAACCCCAACAGCAAGGAGAATGTCCTGCGGTATACGGAGTTCGTTCAAAAGCATGCTGTAAGGCAGCCGACGTCCACGGTGCTCATTTTCATCTGCCAAATGCTGGTCCCATCAGCAACGTGAACCAGATGGTGGAGAAGCTGGACTACAAGGACCTTGAGTACGAAGACGGTAAGAAGCATGGTCTCTTCAAAATACGGATTTCTGCCTTCGAAGACGGCGTGCTTGCCAAGTTCGAGTCCGTGGGCGATGCGGCTCACTTCTTTCACTGTTACGATGGCGAATACTGGAAGAACAACACGCTGCATGTTGAGTTTCGCCCCGACTCGGAGATGCCCGGCCCCAACCAAGGCAAGTCAGCACTCACACAGAGCACGAAGCTGTGGGTGAACAAAACTGGTGGGGTCACAGACGAGCAAATTCGAGATGCCTTCCACCCTGCCGAGTTGATCGACATGACGCGGACTCCCAAGAGCTGTCTCATCTTCCTCGAAATAGCAAATGCGATCAGGATACTGGATCAGCACCCAAATGGCAAGAGGCTTTCAAATGGGCGCAAGATCTTTTTCCGTGAGGATAAGAAGGATGTTGCCAAGTTTACGCTTGCTCGAGCTGCCCGCCCTTCGACACCTGCCGCACCAACTTCCCACGCCTACCGCACTCTGCCAGCTCCTGCCAAAAAGCAACCAGCTCTCGAGTCGGTCATTACGCAGACTGAAGCGATGGATCTCGGAGCGAAGGAGACTTCTGTCAAGGTCTCCAACGTGTCTGATTGGACTTCCAACGCAGACATCCGAGATCTCTTCAAAAGCTATCGCCTGTCTGGGAAGGGTGTCTCGGGCAAGAAGGTCTCTTTTCTCGTCTGGTTTGTTTCGGAGCAGGACGCTCAGCGTGCCATCGCTGTGCTCAACGGTTCTCGTCTCGATGGCAAGAACATCAAGGTTGAACTTTCGGAGGCATAACGGCTTCGCAGAGAAGGTAGTGTTGCTTTGAGAGATGTTGAGGGATTGCATAAGGCGGAAGCATCATATAAAGCCCGCTGGATGCCTGGCACTCTTGCTTGAAATCAGCAATAGTTGAATGTATAACGTAGGTGGCAAGCGAGTCGGCCAGCCCAAAAACCACCAAAAAATCGCAAAACGCGTACTTTGACATCTCTTCAACGACGTGTTGATAAACTCTAGAAATTTCACATTCGCTTTCTATAATCAACTTAAACCCTCTTGTAAAATTTTCAAATCATAAACCTAACTACTCTAGAGATATTTAGTTTTAGCCCCCAATCTTAAGCTAAAATGCTATGTCTGGAGAACTACCCAGTAATCTACCTTCTAAGCTGGAACAGAGCCTCTAGATAGCTATTCAAAGGTGGATTAAAGTTTTCACGATTTATTATTATGTTGTTGTGGAGATATTGAAGTACGCGTTTTGCGATTTTTGGTGGTTTTTGGGCTGGCCGACTCGCTTGCCACCTACGTTAACACTTTCAGAACACGAGATTCACTTCAACGTTTTGATGGCCCATGGAATACGATGGAGGTCCCTGTGAGCTGCTATCAGGATGTGCTTTTCCCGGTGTTATGCATGTTTAAATGGGTGCCTTTCTCAAAAGCTTTGAACGGAGAGCCTATCAGGATGAGGGGCGAGGTCGACGTCAATTCCAAGTCTACTCATCATCAGTGTTGATCCCACCATGAATCGTGAAGTATCTTCTTCGCTGATACTCTCGCAGCTGGCTTAGCATCCTGCCAACAGGCGCACCTGTTATATTTATAACTTTTTGGCTCACTTTTCTCCAATATACTCAATACCCAGCCAGCTGACATCCATACTCATCGCGACCGCATTGCCCACGGTGTCGGCTAACTTCGAAGTTGTCCGTTCTAGAGCGCTTTCGGTATTCCACCTTAGTATCATATGGTGACATGTGAAGTATAAAGTATGTTTCCTATCGTGCTCAGTGTGGGTTGAACTCCGAAAGCTCCAGAAGGCCAATATTTGTGCACAATGACATCATCTCTGCTCACGCCGAGAAGCCACCACAACCAAAGTGTATAGTAATCTGAGTTTCGCTTGCCGAGGTCTGCACCCACTGCTTACTCTCCAACCGTTCACATGCTGTATACTTGAATGCCTGTACCTACAATCCGCCAGAGTATGTCTCTAACTGTGGAGAGTGACGAGTTTGGAACGTCAGTTGCAAGAACAAGTCGAGGACGCAAACATTCGCCAATTAGCATTGAACAATGTTTACTCTCAATGAAACGGCTTTCTTGAGGGCTCTCTATGCAGGCAACATGGTGAGTCAGCCCATGCCTAGGTTCCTCTCTGAATACAACGATTAACACACAAACCCTAGTTGTGGCATACTAGGTAAGCTACTCGGGCCTCGAGAGGTACCATCGCCCACCTAATACTCATAGTGCATTCATCCACTTCTCGTGAAGACCACAGTATATGATGCGAAAGCTCAGCAAGCGGTCTGCGTCAAGCTCCAAGACTATCTCTGCGAGTCCCGAGGGCGACGAATGGCACCACGATATCATGTTCTATCTGGGCAACATCAATGCAGGATATGCTGTCCTATCAGGCGCGCGGCTGTGGCATCACATAATTGCTCCGACTCCGACGGTGATAACGGAGACGGACATTCTAGCCTTGTCAGTTCTGGGTCTTGCCAACGCTAGTCAGGCGTGGGGCAACTTCATGCTCTCACCGGGCAGTGGAAGGTGAATTATGGGAACAGGACTGGACAGAATTACTGTCCTGAATGCGCACTTCACCGTGTTCGATGGTGTTGTTGTGCTTGCGCAATTGTGGAAATATTGACAGTCACCGGTGTCTGGTACGAGGAATACGTGAGAGATGAGCCGGTCAGGCCACCAGCGAATCAAATGCTTCAGTTCCGCAGTGCATTTTCACCAATCAGCCATTCCTGCCACGTAGCTTCGTTGGCCTACTCAACGTTCGTCCGAGACGTATTTAAAGACATAAGCTGCCTCTACCAAAGGCCTTGAGACGACTTGAACAATTTGACTATTAATTTAGACACGGAGACATTCATCATGTCGGACGACAAGAACCCCGAGATTGTGCTTTACGACCTGGCGTGTACCAGGAATGTATGCTTCTCACCTGCAGTCTGGCGTATCCGTCTCATGCTCAACTACAAGCGTGTACCTTACAAGACAGTCTTCCTGGAGTTTCCTGACATCGAGCCCACACTTAAAGAGCTGTAAGTTGCCTGAAGCACGATTCTGTCACATCTGGAAGCATTTCGAACGAGGATTAAACATTGTGACTGACGTGCATTATCCAGCGGCGTGGAGGCACCATCAGACAAATTCACAGTCCCAACTATCCATCATGTTCCAACCGACACATACCTGATGGACTCGGTACCGATCGCAATGTTTCTCGAGAAGACATATCCAAAGCCACCGCTGCAGTTGACATCGGAACTTGGACGTGAGCTCGAAGCAAAGGGTCGTACAGCGATTGGGCCTGTCCTTCGTGTCTCCATTCTGCCGCGCGAGATGAACATTATTTTGCCACGTGCGCAGGAGTACTTCCGCCGTACGCGTGAGGGTGTTCTCGGGTGTAAGCTCGAGGACTTACTGAGCGACGGAAAAGAAGAGAAAGCTTGGAAGCAGGTCGAAAACGAGTTGAAAGAGATGGGTAAATTGCTACTCACTAACGAGGCAAAGGGGCCTTTCGTGTTGGGGGCTGAGCCAAGCGGAACGGATTTCTTCATTGCGGGGTCACTGCAGGCTACGAAGACGGTCGATGAGGGAGTTTTCTCGAGGATGGCGGCGTATCCAGGGTTCATGCGCATTTACGAGGCATGCCTGCCATATATGCAGAGGGTAGACTAGGTGAAAGTTCGGTGCCTTGAGGGACAAGTTGCGCCTTATTCCTGGGTATCACTCACAATACAAAGACAATAGCAAAGCACGTGCTTAGTTCACATTCACCAATGTGGTCCGAGCGTGAGACACTCCACCCATATTTCAACGACAAGAGGTAGCGTTACGTCGCCGCAACAACCCAACCTAAGAGCAACTTGAGCCATTCACTAAAATCACGGAAGAAGTGAACAAAGAACTGACAGATATATCTGAGAATCTCACTCTTTGTTCCCCGCGCTTGGCCATTGTCTTTGCGCTGCGACAAAGCCGTTGCGAAATTCTAGTCTTTATTCAGCATCGGTAGACAACACCAACTCCCGCACTCACCAACGTAAGCATTGCCAAAAACAATCCATAGCTCGGCGAAGGAGACGCAACACGAACAAGAACAAGATCAAGAACCAAGGCGCTGAGTCGATATCATCGTACGATAGTGCCGTCGCACCCACAGAAACACACACGCAAGTCGACATCGATATCACATCCGAAGAAGAAACACTTGATACAAAGATGCCAGCTGTAGGGCAGCAACAGAAAAACACGGCCAAAGACAGCGCACCGATTGCGGCTCCAGTCGAGGAGTACGAGGAAGACATCTTTCTTGACGAGGAACCCGAAGTCGCACCCCTGGACGAGGAGGATGTAGCGTGGGGCATCGAAGACGAGGACGTCTTGCTCGAGGAGATCCACACTCTCGCAACATCCGCTACAGCCGGCAACACCGAATCTACCATAGATAACCAAGACCAAGAGCCTGAAGCGCCAGCGACGCAAGCAGTGCCCGACGCTCCATTCGAACAAGCCAAAGCCGGCATGGCCTGGAGCACCGAAACAATGCTCACCCAGACACCTGAGATGGTAAACGCCCTCCAGCTGAACAACATTGGTGATGCAGTTACAACCTCCGTAACCACCAACGGCGTGACCTACGAGGTCACCTGGAAAGTCGCCGCTATCGAGGGCAGCGAGCCTGAGCCTGTAGCACGAAAGCACTCCATCATTGCCGCGCCCGTCACCGCCAGCACCTCCGCCCTGCGCGATGCCTCTCCCCTTTCAGGTGGCGTACCTAAAGCTACCTCCTCCGGCGGCGTGAAGTGCAAATTTGGCCGCGCATGCACCAAAGGTGCAGCATGTCCGTACAATCACACCATCAAGGCGAAGCTCTGTAGTTACGTCAACACCGCCCAAGGATGTAGCAGCGGCGCGAACTGTGAGTTCTTACACGATAATGAGGGGATGAAGTGTACGCGCAGCGCGACGAGGTACATGTGTCCGAATGGGAGGGGATGCGCATTCAAGCATGGGGACGATTGGGCGAGGCCTGTGAAGAAGGTGGAGATGACCAAGGTGGCGCCCATTCAGCGGGCTGAGTCAGTCAAGGCAATCGAGCCGGATGTGAAGGAGGAAGAGGATACTGTCGCGACACCACCATTCAACGCGCCCACAGGACCCAAGGCAGAGCGTGCGAGTGACGGCGAGGGTACACCTACTGCGACCGATGTCGACGAGAAAGGCAAGCAAGATTCCATTTCTCCAATAACCGAGGGCGCTCCAACAGGAGCGCCGACAAGACCAAAGATTACCAGCATCCCGCAGGCTGCAGGACAGAAGCGAGCTCGCGAGGGAGATGAGGAGCATGGAACGGCTGCGCAGCGTCCACGTCTGGCTCATGACAACAACTCACGTGGCTTCGGAGGACGGAGGCCGCCCCGAGGTCGTGGAAGGGGAGTGGGTCAAGGTGTAGGTCGCGGCGGCGGAAGGGGACGTGGTGGCATGGGGCTGAACATTCGCGGCGCTGCGACTCGAGGCGGGCGCTAGTGATGGGATTTGGAGTTTGTCAGGTTGAGAAGGTATCATGATGTGGATGAGAAGGGCACTTTGAAAGCAATGAGTAGAGTGAAGGTGACTCGATATAACGTCCATCCCTGCGTAGCGGGACACCCTGTGTTACGGGACACTTTTTTGTCCGGACCTTCGGCACCTAGCCAATGCGACTGTGTAAACTCAAAATTCACGCATATTGTTCTGCGCACGTTACTCTTTACCTATGCTAGCCTCCGGCCAAGTAGAGTGCGGTGGTGAACCTACTGTTGGTCATTCTGTCGATGGCGCTTTTCCACTCTTTGCCGCTACCCCCTGTCTATGTGCGCTAGTGAATGTCGATCAGATATTCGGACGGCTAGGAAGGATGTGCATGTGTCAAAGACCAAGATCGCCGGCTCTCAGGGTCAAGTTATGCTGAAAATTGTACCTTCCGGCAGTTTCTCCGTGCGAACAGCAAGATCGTCAAAACTCGCGTGCACGGGCTTTAGGTCATCGGTGCTCTTGGCACGTAGTAGCTCTGAGTAGCGTGCTCAGATATCTTCGTCTGCACCTGTGACAGATCTGACGCTACGCCCACAGCGGACATTTCCGAGAGTAGCTGTGGCGCACGCTGGCCGCGCCTACCATCGCACATGTGCACTGTCCTGGCTGAGGCTTTGCGGGTTGACTGTGCCGCCCTGCGCTTGCACCCGTACTCTCAGTTCATGTTGTCCTGATGTGCAGCCTCACAGCCTTGCTGCCTACATGCTGCTCTTGATGTTCTGCCACGCCTACCCCGCTTAGGACCCGATGCGACGTTGTCGCTCAAGCAGCTTCAGCTCCCACGCTGCCGCGCACAGCTGTTCGCCTTTCATCAGCCTGGTACTGTTGTAGCCATCCATCATCCGTCTACATGCTTACCTAGAGAGTGGACAGAGAAAGTCAGCTGTCGCACTCTGCCGACTAGGACGCCGCATTGAGCCTCCTGGCTCGTTCGTATCGCATGCGTTTGCCTCATACCTACACTGATCAATGCATCTCCTGCAGTACAGCGAAAATGGAGAAATCACCATTACTAGCTTTGACGACAACGAGCTGCCTCCTTACGCGATACTTTCTCACACCTGGGGAGCAGATCAAGAGGAGGTGACTTTTGCGGACATCGTGAATAACGGCGGCAAGGCCAAGTCTGGCTACGAGAAGATTCGCCTCTGCGGAGAGCAGGCACGACAAGACGGGCTAGAGTACTTCTGGATCGATACCTGCTGCATTAATAAGGCAAACAATGCTGAGCATTCTCTAGCCATCCGGTCCATGTTTCGGTGGTATCGTAACGCAGCTCGATGCTACGTGTACTTGTCAGACGTATCGACAAAGAAGAGGAAGTTACATGATATACTTACGGATCTCACCTGGGAGCTTGCTTTCAAGTCGAGTCGATGGTTCATGCGTGGCTGGACGCTGCAGGAGCTCCTCGCACCTGGCGTGGTTGAGTTCTTCTCGTCTGAGTGGCACAAACTCGGCGATCGGATATCCTTAAGATCTCAGATCCACGAAATAACAACCATCCCAGACCAAGTGCTGAAAGGCGCTCCGCTCTCTGATTGTAGCGTCGACGAGCGGCTTCGATGGAGACAGCACCGGCACACGAAGCTGGTAGAAGACGCAGCGTACTCACTATCTGGCATCTTTGACGTTGACATCGCGCCTGTCTATGGCGAAGGCACAGAACAAGCATTTAGACGGCTCTATGACAAGATCCGAGAGCAGGAAGACAGCTTCCGGAAGCAGCAAGAGTGCCTTCATGACTTGCGTGCTACTGATCCCCGCAATGATAAACAGCGCATCGAGGAAACCAAGGGTGGGCTGCTAGCAGATTCGTACCGCTGGGTGCTTGACAATACTACTTTCCAGCAATGGCAGCAGGATACGCATGGCCGCCTGCTATGGATAAAAGGAGATCCTGGTAAAGGCAAGACAATGCTGCTGTGCGGCATTATCAACGAACTGCAGGAGGCAGCGGACGACGCCACGGTCTCACACTTCTTCTGCCAGGCGACCGATTCGCGCATCAACAGCGCCACGGCTGTGCTACGAGGGCTGTTGTACATGCTTATAGACCAGCAACCGTCGCTGATATCGCACGTCTGCAAGAAGCACGATCACGCCGGCAAAAGCTTGTTTGAAGATGCCAATGCCTGGGTAGCCTTGACAGACATCTTCGAAGACGTGCTGCAAGACCCAAGCCTGCGCCCAACATACCTGGTCGTTGACGCGCTAGATGAGTGTCTCACTAATCTGCCAAAGCTACTTGACTTTGTCGCAAAGCAGTCATCGGTGTCTTCTTGCGTCAAGTGGATTGTTTCTAGCCGTAATTGGCCAGACATTGAGGCACAGCTGGAGCGAGCAGGCCACAAAGTCAAGCTGAGCCTTGAGCTGAACGCGCAGTCGGTTGCAGCTGCTGTTAAGATCTTCATACAGCAAAAGGTAGCTCAGCTGGCGCAAGAGATGCAGTATAAGGCAGACGTCCGAGACGCTGTGCTCGCGCACTTGACGACAAACGCGAACGACACCTTCCTCTGGGTCGCGTTGGTGTGCCAAGAACTTGAGAGGACGGCGAGCCGGCACGTGCGGAAGAAGCTGGCCGCGTTCCCGCCTGGGCTAGACGCCTTGTACCGGCGGATGATGCAGCAGATAAGCGAGTCAGACGACGCCAACACCTGCCGGCAGGTGCTGGCTTCGACTGCGATCCTGTATCGGCCTGTTACAATCTCTGAAATGGTTGTGCTTGTAGAACAGCTTGAGGACCTAGACAACGACCTTAACTCAGTGCGGGAGATTGTCGGCTTATGTCGGTCGTTTCTCACCCTGCGAGAGGACACAGTCTACTTTGTACATCAGTCCGCAAAAGACTTCCTCTTTGAAAAGGTCTACAACGAAGCGTTTCCAGACGGAAGCGAAGCCGTCCACCGGACAATATGGTCGAGGTCACTGGCGGTGCTGTCCCAGACGCTCCAGAGGGACTTATACGGTTTAGAAACACCAGGATATCCTATCGAGAACGTAAAACTACCCAAGACAGACCCGTTAGCAGTATCACGGTACCCGTGCGTCTACTGGGTGGATCATCTATGCGAGCTGAAGCTTAAGTCTTTAGAGAACAGTGTCAGTGGCCTGCAAGTAGCACGCGATCTTGATGATTTTCTCAAGAAGAAGTATCTCTACTGGCTAGAAGCGCTCAGTCTGTGCAGGAGCGTGGCTAAAGGTGTTATATCGGTGACGAACCTGTGGACGTTAGTGCAGGTGCGTTTCAAGAGTCTACCGTGTCTGTAGAGTGTTATCTGGATACTAACGCTATTAGGGGATGCCTAACCAAGATACACTTGCTCAGCTTGTTCAAGACGCACGACGATTTCTTATGTATCATAAAGGGGCAATCGAGGGTTATCCTCTTCAGACTTATGCGTCTGCACTCCTGTTTAGCCCAACAGGAAGTCTTATCAGGCAGCAATTTCGACAAGAAGAGCCGAGGGGGATGGCAATTATGCCAGCTATGAGCAACAGCTGGAGTGCATGCCTGCAGACGCTCGAGGGCCATAGCGGCTGGGTCAGGTCAGTGGCCTTCTCGCACGACTCGACGAGGCTGGCGTCAGCGTCACACGACAGCACCGTCAAGATCTGGGATGCGAGCAGCGGCGCGTGCCTGCAGACGCTCGAGGGCCATAGCGGCAGCGTCAGGTCAGTGGCCTTCTCGCACGACTCGACGAGGCTGGCGTCAGCGTCACACGACAGCACCGTCAAGATCTGGGATGCGAGCAGCGGTGCATGCCTGCAGACGCTCGAGGGCCATAGCGGCTGCGTCAGGTCAGCTGAACTTGTCTCTCTCCTTGCGTTGCCACACTCTGCTACAACTGTGACAACTCCTCAGGAGTCTGTTGATCAGGAAGTAAAGATCGGCTCAGATAACATATGGGTCTCTGACAATGTTCAAATGTTGTGGCTTCCAACAGAGTATCGACCAACGTGCGCAGCTGTGTCAGGCAGATGTGTTGGTCTAGGTACTGGGTCAGGAAAGGTTTGGATATGTCGCTTCGAGTGATTTGATTGTTCAGAAAGCTTAACCTATTCTTCTTCTCTTTTATCTTCTTATAACTTAGCGCTCTTAGAGGGACGGAGACAGACAGGTATATATGCGTTAAGTCTTTGCCACATCGAAGCTTCAGGAATCACAGTAGTATAGAAGGCAGCTTTATTACATTCTGCCACTAACCTACAAACATCAAATTGTCGCTGTTCGAGGAGCGTGTGGGCGAGACGCGGGCAGACTAAGCCCAAGATCGTAGATGCTTCTAGAAACTGCTAGCATGCCCCACAGCTATTTTCAGCGGTCTTCCGTGCTTGGTGTAGTGTTCAATTTCTAACAATTATATACTCAGATATTTGAGCACGCTACTGCAAACTGCTGCGTGCTAAAGCCACTAACTGCGCACGGCCAGTCAGACGCATCTGGACGTTGAGGTCACTACCTGGAGTTCTTACACGTGGGTGAGACGAGAGGAGGTAGAGTCTGCTGTAGCTTCTGTAGATAGGCAGGTCGCACTGGATACGGAGGGCAAGTACTAAAAAAGTATAGAGGGGACTATCTTGAAAGAGTACAAGTAGGGGTCAAAGGTACTTAAGACAGTAAAGGTAATCGAGTAGAGCTTTCTGTAAAGAAGTAACAATGTATTGCTAAGTAGAAACAATGAGTTGAACACAATGAACAGAAGCTGTTCATTGCAGAGATCTATATACATAAGAGACGCTTCTTACCATCCATCAGCTACGTGTCGTCCTTGGACGCTGCATCGTCCATGGATGGTGTGCCGTCCATAGATGGTGTCTTGGCTGGACGGTGTGTCACGTGATCGAGTAGCACAGCCCCGCCGACAGCGCCGACGTTTGGCTCTCGTTGACCGACACCGTCGGTCTCTTCCTTGATCGTAACACTGGACGATCATGCCGTCTGCGCGGAGAAACTGCCAGAAGGCACATTCCTTATCCTAAATCAACGTTAAGAGCCTAGTATCTTGAACTCTAAAATCGGGGGTCTGTATCTAGACTTCCGAGCATTCAACAGAAATTAGATGTAGTGAGTAGACAGGGGGTATATAGAGGAGGTCGATCGTTGCTATCAACAGATCAGCCTATAGCACGTTCTACATTACGCCCTCCCCTATCGGAGGCTAATGCGCTGTAAGAGCAATAGCAGCAGAATCGATGTTCGTCAAGCTTGACTTTGTGCAGTCGCGCTGAAGTAATGCCGAGGGTCCGGATAGAAAAGTGTCCCGCCACATAGGGTGTCCCGCCACGCAGGGATGGACATTAGTCTTGATCAAATGAGAATTCTGTTCTAAATGTATGGAACCGTCTATCATAATGAGTTTTGAAGAGAGACCGAAGCATGAGGTCGTAATTCGTGATCTATTCTTCTGTACAGTAATGGCTGAATTGCTGGGAATGCCGAAGCGTGAGATATGTGAAGATGCGATGGCGCGCGCGTATCCACGTTTCTCGGCGACTCGGGTAGTTGTCTCGTTGAGTGCCTGATGACTACGCCACAGCCCCCTTTGGCGTCAAGCCGCTGATGCTGGGGCTTGATGATCTGCGTCGCATAGCTGTGAGGATGGCATCTTGAATCTTTCATCGCATCAAGTAATCGTGACGTCTACGAAAGTCCGAGTGATGTTCGTGAGATTTTCAGGCGTGTAGGTGGTCGGGAGGGAGCGATGTTCGTGGGTCACGTGACCATGCTCAGTCCGCATCCAGATCGTCCCCGAATGCCATCCTCATCATCTCTTCATCAGTGACAGCTCGAGTCGCAGGTCGGTTGGGCGCCGGTATTTGCGCTACATAGTCTGTTCGCATAGTGTTGTACAGGAACGACATATCCAGCGCCAATCCGGTCTCTTTCTTGTGCTCAACCTTGGGAAAGCAGACTGCGCGGCATTTCGGACACGAGTTTGCGCTGTTGATGTCTTCCTTGCCGAGCCATGCTACAAAGCACTCGCGATGGAAGGTGTGGTTGCAGTGCGTTCTAATGACAGCCTCGTTGGTGGCAGAGTAGTCCTCAAAGCAGATGGGACATGCTGTCTCGACTGTTGAGGGGCGGGGTGAGGGTGTGAGTTGATCGTTGATGTAGTCGTCGCGCGAAGGCGAAGGTGGGCTATTGAGGGTCGACATTATTGGTTTGTGAAGTTTGAGAAAGTGTTGCGAGGGTATTGCGGTGTTTTATGAAGTATTTCATTCAAGAACCGGGCATTGTGAAGTTATAACGTGAATGGGGCGACGTCATCGGCTCGGAGGTTGCGCCCCTCCGTGAGCAAGTTTCGTGGTTGATCGGCTGACACAATGGCGTCGCTGCGCCACCAAAAGTCCGCCGCGTGGACGATCCGACTTAAGGATGCCTTGCCGTTGTTCATCACATTGTTCGTATTTTGTTGTATGAGTAATTCTTACCGGGTGCATACGACGCTGGCGTGAGAGATAACCTTTTCGCACTCCAGCCAGGTCGAGGCATTGCTCGTGCGACTTCGCCCGGCTGTACCTTGTTTGAAATAAGCGTCAGGCACAGTATTATCTCAGCAGCTTACAGTCCAGCGTTGGTCCTGCAGCAGCGCCTACAAAAAGTGTACCATAATGAAGCTCAGCATACATGAGAGTTGCCATTTCCGGTCAAATTTCGAAGAATCAGATATTCCACGATGATACTCGAGAGTTCTATATTACGTCTAGGGATAGGACATGCGGTATGACAGACCCAAGTATGGCTTTGACGTGTTTGAGCAGGAGCCTTACGAGCTCTTCGAAGCGCACGCGAGAGCTGTTAAGGTCTGGACATATTTTGCACCAAAATGCTGGGCATAGGACCTGGTCGATCCCAGTAACTAGCGATTACTGTTCACCCCCAAACACTCTCAACGACTCTTGCAATCCCGTCCTCTCCTTCTCAGGCCCAGGTCCCTCTACCATTTCTCTCAAAACCAGCTGTGCCTCCAGCTTCCAGGTTTCTGGGACATCGCTGAAGGTAGATAAGCTTCAACATGCCATGATAGTACTGTTCAATGATAACTTACTATTTCTCTCGAAACCAGGGATCTACATGCGGCTGATAATGCTGCAAGTTACACTCGAGCCCCTCAGCCGCAAGCGCCGTCCAGACCACGAACTGCAACATTCCCGAAGCATGGTCTTGAACATTCGGGAACTCGGTGAAGAGAGGCTAGAATGGCGGTGGAAGATTTGAAATTGCGGACGGGTCGTCGAAGAAGAGAACCTGGACGTCCATTAGTGCTGTCATGCTATGAGCGATGATCAAAACACCGACCGTGCCGTACGCCTTCTTGAAGATGCCAATGCGGGGAACCAAGAGGTTGTAAAGATCTTTCGGTGCACAAGAAGGCATGATCTCTTCGGCATGAGCCCACAAAGCAACGTGTTCATCGCCGAAGAGGACGATGCAGCGGCTACTGCGTACGTTGACTTACACAATGCATCAGCATAGTCACGAAGGTAGCAGAAGAGAGTATTCCCAAGCGTTCATGAGCAACTTCGTAATACATACATGCTGAAGGACAATACTTCAGAGCCTCATGCACCAGCTCCGTGATGCGTGCTTGTGAGATGGGAGACGTGTTTGTCAGCGTATAAGCGGACCGGCGCGTCGCGATCGCCTCGAGAAATGGAATTGCCGATGCCATTTTATGGTGTGGTGTTAGAAGCTGGCGGAGTCTTTTATATCATGTACTGGTCTTGAAAGTGTACAAAAGATGGTGTGCGCATCGCGGTATGGGAAGAAGATGCGGCAAAGACGTAAGCTGACTTCGAAAATGGCCTAGAATGCGGCACGGTGGATGGAGCTGAGCAATCTTGTACTGCTTTTCGGTTCTTGTCAGTTTTCTGAACCGGAGGCACAGTTTCGTGCGGAACGATTCCATATGCGAACAATCTATGATCAGCGCGCTAGGCAAGCAATCGACTGTTCAGGTAGTTGGACTTGTAGAAACGCTGGAGGGTGATCAGGCACTCCGATCAGCCTTGACTTTCACAACGTGACCAGATTGTTCAAGATTGGACACACAAACGGTGTAGCCTTTCTCATAGAGATATAACAAGTTCTCATCGACGTGTGTCAAAGTCGAAGTTACGAGGGAGGAAAGCCGGCAATGCGTTAAAAGCCTCCAGAAATTCGATGAAGTCAACATATTGAGATCTCAGAACCACTGGCGACTATCCATCGTCGTCCGAGGAAAGGTCCGGAATCTCGGACTCCTCGTCAGAATCTTCCTCCTCGATAGCCTCGCCGTCGTCATCCCACTACGTGTCCTCACTCAACATAACGCTTCTGCCAGTTAGGACATCAAACGCCCGCAGCCTAAGACTAGGAAGCGCATGCGTCAAGATCCTCACTATTTTTGGAGCCGCCATGTGCTCCACAAAGACTCGCGCCTGCTTCTCCATATCCGCTTTTAGTTGAAGGAATTTGCCTGTAGAGAAACCGCAACATGTGGCGTGCGTCGCCGAGGTGGTCAAGGGCGACTCGTCGGATAGACTGAGATTGATAATCACCTCTTTTAAGTGCAGATTAGCGCTAGATCGTCAAAGCTTTAGAGCATCAGCACAGATACTGCGCATGCGCAATCGCAACCGTTGAAGCGTAGTGAGAAACGCGGCGATGCTTATGCAGATATGGGTCCCTTCGTTGTGCTCTTGGCCCTGGTCCGGTATAATCTGAGTACCGCATAAATCCAGGTCTAATATTTCGAGGTGGTCGGCTGATAAAAAGGCGCGTATTGTGGGCAGAAACAAGTAGTCGCGGCGTCTAGAAGATGGAGCAGCGGGTGCAGTTCACTGGTGGCATGGATGCGTAGGGTGCGCAGTTTCCGCGATTGTTCAATAATGGTGGCAAGTAAGAGGAGATCAGTATCAAGCTCTGTTGTCCAGGCTATGCGTCGATGAGAGGCATTCCTGATTGACACACTGAGAGCATTAATGGCCCGCGGATCGTCTTGAGACAGCGGAATAGAGTCTCAGTCTTCGAACACCTTGAAGCTCAGGTCCATCGTCTCAACACTATCTTTGACTAGACATAGACTTGATTCCACATGCAGAGAGGACATCAAGCGTCTTAGCGTCTTCTGAGTGACGTAAAAGTTGCGGAAGCACGCAGTGTGGGCATATTTGCTCCACTGCTTACAGACCGTAAGACATGACAGATCTGAACGGAAATACGATGAGCCGACATGATTGAAAATTTGAATAAGGGTTTCGGAGGGAAGTTGGAGGAGTGACATAGCGTTTGGCACAAGCTAAGTGACGAGGCTGGTGTCGGTGTATGTAAATCGACAGGTATATGTGTCTTTACGCGACGAGAGAGCGACAAGGTAGTGGTGTTTACTCGCAAGTAGGAGAGGCACGCTTAGTATTGAGTGTGTGTGTCAGTTGGAAAGGTAATGTCACACAGCACGCAGGCAGCAGGCAACAACTGTATTAGTAATCCAGTTGCCCCTTGTCTGGATCTATCAAACACCAAATATACGATACAACATTGCTACTTCTCATCAAAAGTCTTTCAACAAGTCATCGTTTTTGTACATCCAGTATGATAGGAGATTTGACCCTGGCCTCTTCCCGAGGCAGAGGCTATGGACATCGTCTATCGCGTGCGATCAAACACAAACATCGAAGCCGTGCTCACTCATGCGAAGAATGTAGACTTGATCATGCAATTGTCGGTAGTCCTTGAGAGTAAGAGGCGCTATAGCTTCCCTTACCGTTTAGAGATGCCATCGCATCTCCTGGACCCCCAGAACCCGTATTTGCAGTCTTCGCTTTACGACGCGACCTGGACACCAGACGCAAAAGGCCAAGAATTGATTGCGGAGAAGCCAAATATGCCGTCCGACGTTAGACCTTGCGCTAATCCCGCGTACTACAAACCATTTCAGGCTGCTGAGCTTGTAGAGCCGTTACTATCGCGGGTGACGGCGGCGCGATGGACCACGCTCAATCTGAGCGACGTCCTGTTCCGCAACTTGCTAAGCAACTTTGTGCTTCATATACATCCTCTGTTGTACTGTTTTCACGTGCCACTCTTCTTGCAGGACATGGTGGACGAGAAGACTCGATTCTGCAGGCCTCTCCTGGTGAATTCGGTACTTTGCGCTGCATACATATGTGCAATCACTGTTGAAACATGGTTATACTGATCTTGAACAGATCACGTACAATCGTGATCGGAATAGAGCGCAGTATTGGCGACCAGACAACCTAGGATACAGGCTATTGGCTGAGGCGCGACGGTTGTGGGATCTCGCGTGCAGTGAGCGGACCAAAATTCCAACCATACAAGCTGCGATTATCTTGAACTTCACCGCAGATGTCATTTGTGTTGACCATGTGAGTTGCTTCGGAACAGCGAGATTCAAACGTTAATCACGTTAGGTCGGGGAGACGTATCTGACAGAGGCAGTAACGTAGCTATGTCTAGCGCCATTGACCTTTTCAATCCTGCCAAGGCATCACCAAACGGGAGGACGAAGAAAACACGTACACTCCTTGCCTGGGCACTTTACAATTGGGTGAGTTGTATAGTAAGGGCGGCAATGAAGGGTCTTTGCTGACAGCTCACAAAAAGTGTACATATGAGGCTTTCTATATGCGCCACGTTCCTCGACTAAGAAAGCCACCTGCGATGCCATTCCCAGACCCTCTCGTCGACCAAAACTTCCATGCCGAGATTTGGCTGAAGTATCCGCGCTGTGCAATGCTCGTACCGTCGCATTTCGCACAGACTTACCTTGCGAGAGCTGGTCTTCGCAGAATAACGAACGACATGATTTTTGAGATTCGGCACCGGGATAAGTCGCTGACTCCACTAACCTTCGATCATGTTTTGGAATATCAAGCTAGGCTTGATGGCTGGTTGCGGTGTCTATCAACACCGATGGAGCCGCGCAACATCGTCTTTCCCACTCAGATCGAGATACAGTAAGTGATGCGTACCATATGTACGACATGAGCTCAATTTTGCAGCCTAGAATACCACAACATTGTTCTTGAGCTGTTCCAGGACTATGGAGCTGGAGGCGACGCAGACTGTGTCAGCCATATGATCGACCAATCTAACATACAGATCGAGACTCTCCTACGACTGTACTACTCACGCCATAGCTTCGAAGGCTTCGGTGGTCTTATGCTCGTCTTCTTGGCGCATGTTGGCAGTAAAGCAATCCAGACATTGAGCGACGTGTCACTTTCCGAGACCATGGCTGAAGAGACTCGATCTTCCCTCATCCTAAGTGCTAACGGGATGAGTACCATCGGCCAGTCGTCGCCAGTTGCCAGACTATCCTTCTATGCGTACTGTGTTAAGATGTCGTCCCATGATTTGAATTTATTGTGGCAGTACGGCGGCCTCGACGAATTTGCTCTCGACGAGCAAGCATTGATAGGTAAGGGACTGCTTGTTGCCCATGACGTGGTCCGATCGGAGAACTAATGATAGGTGACCAGTTCTTTCCCAATTCCCATATATGACGAGAACTTGGAACAAACGAGTCCGCAGTTTGTAAAGTTAAACAACTTGATCCAAATCATCGAAATACCGGAGTCGGACACTGAGGACGAAAATCCGTAGAGTCGCTTTTGAAGAAAATTGTGCCTTCACGCGCGTTCCATTCCTGAACGCGTGATAACATTGGTTGAAAATTGGCATGTGGAGACCTTGCACTTCCACGATCGTTCGCGATCAAAAAAGGCAATTAGCATAACAATTGAATAACTATATGTTACATGGAAAGCAATAACAGACGTGAACGTTCAACTTCTGGACTGTTGGATCGTGAGTATCGGTAGGGACGTCGGCTGCACAACGCTGCCCAACAACCGACTCGATCCTACTTCGGTCCGACGTGTAACCGAACGTAGGTACATCTTTGTGGCACCTACGTTTCTAGATAGACAATACCAATACCAGTAACCAGAAGAACCTCGTCGTTGTTATTCACCCCGTACGATCGTACAAGGCCTACCAACATGGACAAATATCTTCTCAGCCGCGAAAGTACTGAAAGTGGATCCACCTCGCCTACCTCGGTTCGGCCATGCTTCTCCATCCGTTCGTTACTCCGACACGACCCAAATTTCACATTTTCCATCATACTCAGCCTCTATTCGCAATCCACGGAACTCTGCAAACATAAAAATGAACCAAGCAAAGGGCAATATGCCCACTTCCGCCACCTCCCCTCGCAAAGTCTATCTAACAGCCTACAACCTCCTCTTCTCCACCCTCTGGACCTCCCTCCTTGTTACATCTCTCACACAACTCCCCGAAGGCAGATACCACCTCTTCAACACAACCGCCGTCCCCGCGCGCTGGATCCAAACAGCCGCTCTGATCGAAGTCGTGCACGCCGCCACCGGCCTCATCAAGTCGCCAGTTAGCACGACTGCGCTGCAGGTTGTCACGCGCGTGATCCAGGTATGGATGGTGTGGTGGTGTTTCCCTGAGAGCACGGCGAGCTCGAATGCGTATGGGGCGTTGGTAGTGGCGTGGGCGGTTGCGGATGGGATCAGGTATGCGTATTTGGCGGCGAATATGTGGAGGTGCGCGCCGGGGTGGATGGTTTGGTTGAGGTGAGTACATCGGATGGGCTGGGGTGGGGAAGGAAGTGAGCTGACGAGGGGATAGGTACACGATGTTCTTTCCATTGTATCCGATTGGTATTGGGGCAGAGTGGTGGTTGCTGTATAGGGCTGCTGAGCCTGCGGGGAAGATTAACGGGGCAATTCCACCGTTTTTTTACTTCTGCTTGTTGCTTTATGTTCCTGGTAAGTTCTGTTTAGTCAGTGATTGCTGAGAAGAGGGGCTTGCTAAGAGGTGGCAGGTTCGTGGAAGATGTATACATATATGATCAAGCAGAGGAAGAAGACGCTGGGTGGGCCAAAGAAGATCAATTGAACGTGGCCTTATTTCACTGTTAGATTACACTTGCGCGAGGAGGTCTCGCAACGAATCCCGTGCGAATGCATCAGAGCACAAGTTTAGAATAATCATGTTCATGTCTCTGATCGAAGAAAAGCGCCTAGTGCGTTGACATTTCTATAACTATTAGAATAGCATATGATTAATTGCTCTGGGTGTAGAAAGCTTTTTCGTATCGAATCCATGACCCTGATTTTACGTCTGTCGCCAGCGAGTGATCCAGGCTCTATGTCTGACTATCGGGTGCACATGCGATACCTTTCTTCTAATCGATGCCATAGTCATTTCGATGACCCCCTCTCCCCAGAGACATGGAGCTCTTGCTCTAGAATTTCTTTCCGGGGAGAGGAGAGCGCCACATGCAAATCTTCGTAGGATTTTGTGATAAAGCAGAGGGAATATGTGATGCTTAAATTCAGGTTGGAGATTGAGAGGCCTTATATAGGCCCTGATAATGCGGCTCTTTCTCGAGGCAGCACCAGATAGAGTCCATGGTATGACGTTTTTCGAAAGTACCCTGGCCCCATGATCACGCATGTGATCTACACGAAATGTGTATGAAGCATCCTGGGTCTAGATTATGAGAAAATAAACATGATCCAATTGTACATGATTTCTCGCAATGACAAGACAGATTTGCGCATCTCTGCATCGAGACGATTCATCTGCGAGTACTCGCCACTAGCATTATACTGCGTTCCTCCCAAACTCTCGAAGGAAAATATCAGACATTGTGGTGTTGATTTCGAGTTTCAAAATGTCGGGCAAGAGACAAAGACTAGAACATAATGGGGAGCAAGCTCGAAACTTATCGCAACATGATATATGGAAGGTGGCAATTTCGATAGCCTGAGAGCAAGAAGAGGCAAGATCACATATTGGGTGCGTACATTTCCTTCCAAAGAAGGAGAACGTCCATTCTGACGTAAGATACTCGTTGAGTAAGGGAAGATCTCTCCGGGGCACAGTGCAGCGCATGAAAGCTTGGGAAGTTGATTTCAGAAGACAGGCGAGTGCCGAGATCATGCATCCACGATGGACAGTTTTGGATGCAAAGTCATAACTCCAAAAAAAATCTTTTGCTGCCCACGTTGAGAGTTTACAGAAGTCGAGTACGAGGAATGAGACGCGGGGCAAATTTACATACGTTATGCGAGCCAGCAGCCCAGCTACATGTTTACAACACAACGCAGCTAGCTGGCAGCATTATCACATAGCAGGATAATGATCGAACGAGACTTTTCAAGCAACTGGAAAGGTTGAGAAGGCTTGAAAGAAAGGCGAAGGGTTTCTAAGCTTTAAATCTTCGAGTCACAGGAAGACGCAACGACAGGATCATACCTCAAATACATGCCTCTCTTGATCTCAAAATCATTACATCTGAGTACGGTGAATTCAATTATTTCGAACAGCTAAGAGAGATGGCCTGGCTCCCAATGCTCGCGAGAGTTTCAAAGAAGGAAAGAGTCAAAATTGAGCCCATATACACTGGATGCCAAAAGTTTTCCGCACAGAACGTGAATGTTAAGAGATCGGGTTTCTGATTTCTGAGAAAATTTTGCAGAGATTGAGTGAAGCAGGAAGCAATCCACATCTCTTTGACTTTATATCGGTGGAGAGATGCAGCACCGCAGACCAGCAGGCCGAACAATCTCCTTGGAGGACGAGATGTTGAACATCAAGTTATATAGTTAGCATCGAGTTACTGTATCTTCTGTGAAGAGGCTCGAGGCAGAGACAGGACATGAATTCAATCACTTGAATTTTGGAGAGCCGAGGAACTTTCAGTCAATATTTCTCAATCCCGAGGGATCTTCTCATATTTTGGAGCCCACCTGTCTCCTAATATGTTCCTCAAGTGGTGTGCTGCACGTTGAACTCAGAAGTTAACGAGGTATGAATTAATAGAGTAGCAGAGGCCATAAGCTGATGAGTGTGACATTTGAAGGACAGGCAGCAACATGCCATTTCCGCCTAGCAATTTGTAGGTATTCCAATAGGCCGCAAAAGTCAGGTCCAGAAAAGCAACACAGTCATTATTCACATTCTTTGGGTAAAAATGGTATCTCTCCAGTCACAGAGCAGACTGAAAACGGGAAATAGTCTCCGCTTTCATGATTTTGAAGAGCGCAAAAGGACATGTTGTCTCCTGTTCGCCTTTTGCAAAAGTTCGGAAGTTGTGTTTCGATCAGCTGGAGAGGGTGATCCAGTGCTCGCATGTTGCAATCCAGCAAAAGTCATGAAAGGCTGTGACGGAGACTCCCCGGTCGACTTCATAGCGCTCGAACCTTGTATTTTGACGAAGAGGATTATAGAGTATGTAAATTGTTCAAATGATGAAGAACTCCAGAGCAGCGGGCGCACAGATAATTATATTCCAAACTACGAAGTCGAGCACAGCGCATTCAAAGCGCAGTATGTCGTTTTTAGCATAGAACATCGCGAAATAATTTGTCGCTGCGGAAGACATGCGTCCTTTTGGTGGTACTTTTGAAGCAGAGCTCTGAAACACAGCAGCGAAGAACGCCACAAGAATTCCGTTTCTTCTTTTTCAAGGGGGGCAGGACATTGGGATACGATTTGTAGCGTTTCAGAGCGCAGACTGCGGATCCATGGGCCGTGCGGGAGCGATATTTTGTTGAGGGAAAGAATCAGTTTGGGAGAGGAGAGCAGAGGAGGTCATAAGGCGGTCTCTGATAGTTTAGAAGAAAACAGGGACATGCTTATCGAGTACATCCTATTTTGGTTTTCGGTATAATGCCGAAACCGCAGACAATGTACAAGAAGAAAAGGTGGCTGTTGCTGTCGAGGGAAACTTAAAAACGGCTGGAGGAGCAGAAGAGCGACATTTCTTCTTACTCCAGTATTTCTGTAGGATCCAAAGAACACATGATACCTTCTCAACAATGTTTTGTGGTGTTCGCATAGGGGAAAATCGTGTAAGTTTTGTCAAAGGATAAAAGTCGTGACAAGGTCATTCAATAGATCATAAGCTCAGACCAGAGGCACAGACGGACATGGGTTGTCATGGGCCATGATTTCAGAGGACAGAGTCACATCAGCTTGTTGCGTATCTATTTCTCGTTTTGCATTTCGAGACAAGGATAGAATGGTAGATGAGAAGAGAGGACAACGTTGCTGTTGAGTGATGTTTATATACTGCTGAGGGAGCAGGGAGAAAGATTCTGGTTTTCTAGCCTGAATGCAGTGCAGCGAAACACGGACACACATATAACTCTTCACTTCTGTCTTTGGACACACAGACCATTCAACATCAACAAGCCTTCTATTTGACGGAAAAGAGTTGGGGCGATGCTGAACGGACAAGAGTAACACTGGACCTCAGAGACAGAAAAGCCATGGTGAGCATTTCCACAGAGTTGCAGCACAGAAACGGACATTCGCGCGCCCGACTTTGATTCCGAGCTATCTTTGAGTCAAGAGAGACAGTTGAGAATGGAAAGAGGATAAGGACTTTCGACTGAGTGAGAATTATATAGCTCTGCACGAGCAGACCAAGTAACGACGTGGATCTCTGCGTCATTTTCGAACCCAGGGCAACATGGTTCATCTTTTGCATCGGCTTTGGAGCGCAACGAACCTTTTGAACTTCGGGCAAATCACCGATCCAGAGACGAGTAAAGATGTTGACATGGTCGCAGACTGTCATGATTTGGGAGAAAGCGGGCGAGCAGAGAAGTATACATGGGTCATCTTTCCCGGCTGCGGAGCTCCAGCACATAGACTGTCTCGTTATAATTTTTAATAGAAGGAGAATTGAACAGTGGTTTTATAAGATTCAAGGCGCAGAGGGGAAGCCGGAGAAGGACATGCTGCGTATTGGGCGTAATTTTGAAAGCAGAGACACATGCATCACTACCATGCTCTATTTTCAGTGCTTTGCGAAGAATAAATGTTCTTGTCGGATCACAGGTATTGGCAATACCTCAGTCACGCGATCACGCGCACTGATCACAGCGTCCGAGCAGCAACGCTTAGACCACACCCCTGATTCTAGTTCCTATGTAGCTCTCTTCACATCTCAGTCAACAATGAATCAATCGAATACAATGCAGTTATAGTTATTTCATTTCAGCATTAGTGCTACAGGCCTACCAACAGTTCTGGTGTTTAGGGAAGAAGAGAAGACGTAGACTGTATTTATACCCGAGAACACTAGTAGGTCCGAGCGCTGGAAAGACATGTATCTGTGACCGAGAGCCAAGTGAATACCATCCACGTCACCAGCAACAGTTTATCTTCCAGTCGCTTTACGAACTCCATATGAACAAAGCATGCCGTTTTTTGTTATAAAGTATGATACTTTTGCGCAAAGAGAACAACAAACACGAGATGTCGACGACTGAAATCAAAGAATAGCAGCACGTCTTCCTAGATCAAGATGACCTTTACGAAGTTTCATGTTGTGAATTCTGAAAGGCTTGAAGACTTGCAGCACATGTTGTGAAAGGTCAGATGATCGAAGTCCGAGAAATAGAGAAGACCACACATCTGTAGTTGCTTCATTCGAAGAAAAGAAGGACATTGCCTGCGCTTCTCTTGAATTCAGAGGGAGACATGTTGTAGTGACACAGCCCTTCCTCTTAAAACGAAGAGGCCAATGTTGAGGAGTTGGGAGACAATTCTCGGGCGAGAAGAGCAAAAGAAGTCATCCTTGACGTATATTGCAGTTTTAGAGGAAAAAGAGACATGGGACCTCATGATGATCCATTGGGGAGGCGGCGACATGGCCATTGTATGTAGAGCATTTTAATTCATAGGATTCTCGTGCGTGAAGTTAGGACTCGAGAGCAGTGAAATGTTCTGGGAAGAGATGCAGGGAGGAACATGCGTGTCTCGGGCTACATATTGCGGAGAACAGGAGACCATACGTGCCGGTATACGTGGTTTTGGATCCCAAACATGTTGCAGGTAAGGCCGAAACTTTCCATGATTGACGAATAACAGAAGTCTAAGAAAAAACTCGACGTAAATGTTACCGGGAGGGGCCAACCCACGAGAGCGAATCAATCATGCCTGATGCGCGCTTTAGAGAAGAGCAGAACATGACTTGATCGCGGTAGGCATTTGAAATGCTCATATTCACACCAAGTGGCGGATTTGGAATACAATAAGGAGACTCGTGAGTCAAGTCAGGTCAAGACTTTGAGAGTGATCCGGGCCAAAAGAGCAAGAAAAAACATGAGTTCTTTGCGTAGTGGTTCTGGCAGAGGACAGAAAATCATACGCAGAATCTCTGGCATTTTCAAGCCAAGATGTCCGTCCATAGAAGTGAAGGCTGATCGTTTCTCGAAGAATCGAATAGTCCCCGATTACCGAGAAACATGGAGGAAGAGAGGCATCGAATGATTTATATATCTAGAACGACAGGAGAAAAAACATGAAGAGCAAGAAATCTTGATTTTGGAAAAAAGCAGGAACATTGCTAGACGTCTGTGATCTTTCGAGAACGCTGTCCGTTCCCTTAAAGCAGAAACTTCCTCCAGAGCATGATTTTGTGGTCGTTTCGATCTCGAGTCGGTATTGATTTGATTTGCTCCAGAACAGCAGAGAAGATCATCCAAACTACTTCACAGGGGCTTTGGAGAGCAGAAAACATGAAGATCCCTCCATATACTTTCTCGGTTCCCCATAGACTGCGAGCTTTCAGTTTTTGGAAGAAATGAAAATTGTGGGAGTTGCGGAAACGAAAGATGGAGCAGAGGCGCAGAAGAGACTTATGTACTCCTAAGACCCAGAAAGATCCATCCATCTTTCTTCAGGAAACTTTATGGAAAGAAAAAAATAAGAAGTTGGTGCACTTCAGTTCGTCAACCTCATCATGTGAGTAGGCCTGCGATTTCGAACAGCAAAGACCTTTGACATCTGAGCTCTCACCTCTGAATTTGTATTGATTTGTTCCAGAAGAGCAGAGAAGATCATCCAATTTATTTCGTACAGACTTTAGAGGGCAGGAAACATATGTCCGTCTACAAGCTCTTTCGAAAGTCCCCATCAATTTCGAGCTTTGAGCTTTTAAAGAATAGAAGAATGTGGGAATTGTAGAAACGAAAGAGGAAGCAGAGGCGCAGAAGAGATTTATATACTCCAGTTTTGAGGAGCGGGAGAAACCATCAATGGAGTTCGGAAAGCTTTTGGCAAAGACGAGACATGCATCCGGATCTATTCCATTTGGTACCTCCCGCCATATGTCGTGAATGTCTGGGATTGCGAAGTCGAACAGCAAAGACCTTCAATATCTGA
Source organism: Phaeosphaeria sp. A1 3.1a (assembly GCA_003501895.1). Lineage (NCBI taxonomy): Eukaryota > Fungi > Ascomycota > Dothideomycetes > Pleosporales > Phaeosphaeriaceae > Phaeosphaeria > Phaeosphaeria sp. A1 3.1a. The sequence continues at coordinate 55,654 of QVXC01000129.1, forward strand.
GCTCTCAAGTCAAGAATATTTCGGTCCAGAGGAGCAGCAAACAACATAGCGCTAAACCCACTGTGTATTTTCCAAAAAAAAAAAGAGACATATTGCGCAACGTATTCAATTTCAGAATACAGAGGATCACGAAGCAGAGCTGCTTTACTTTCAGAGTCCTCTCCCCATGGATTTCGTGGGTCAGATAAATCAAAGAGCAAAGATCGACATTTTAGGCCTGGAATGAAGATTTACAAGTGCAGGTAGACAGAGAAAGGACATCCAGCTGATTTTGTACGGGTTTTGGAGTACAGAAGCCATACTGGACAATGTATCCGGTTTTCCCAATTTTGGAAAACAAAGAATCATGTATCGTCGACCATGATCATTTGTCACTCTCCCCATGGATTCGGCGAATCACAAACTTCCAGAAGCAAAGATTTCAACATTTCAGATTTGCAACGAAGATCGGTAACCTCAGAAAGACAGAAAAAGGACATCCCATTCGTTTCGTAATGGTTTTAGAGGACAGAAAAACATGCCTGGTTTTCCTCTCGCTTTCTAAACTCACTCCATGTACTCATCGAGCGAAGATTTCAGGAAAGATGGAGAAATCTCGAATTATGGAGAGAGTAAAGGACGAGGAGGGAAGGGAGTGAGTTATATACCCCTTCCGACACGTGATGTCCTCATCTTGCTACCTAGATGGGGGCGTCAAAATCTTCTGCTAAACGTAAATGGTGCGCAGTAACGGATACTTGGAATATTAGCACGCAGTACGTAAATCTTGATCTTCGAGTCACATGCAAAAGTGATGAATTCGAGACGCCCAAGCATCATGATTAATATTCGGAACAATGCACCAAGCCTCATCTCCTAGGATCGTCATCTCGTAGCCATGATTAGATATAAGAAACCTTAACACCCATTCCCACCGTCCTGCGCACCTTCTCCCACATGGCCCTCAGCACCCTCATGATCCTCTCTCGTAGGTCCCTTCTCCCAACCGCCAGCAGGAAAGCCAGTAAGAACAGGAAGGTCCTGATCATGGCCATGGGATTCGCAGTCATCTGATGCAACGTGTCTGCCAGCATCGTCTGCATCGCCCCGACCATATTCGAGGCGCGGTGATAGAAGCTCGGCGGCGGCGTTCTGGGCGGTTTGGCGGGTTGACGGGAGGTGCGGGACGAGGGCGTAGGCTGGGGTATGGTTCGGTGCTCGCGAAATTTATCGTCGGAGCCTCTGGGCTGTCTGCGGTTCTCCTCCTCGCGCTTCCTGCGTTCGTCCTCGGCTCGAGATTGTTCGAGTCTGTGGGCTTCGGTCTCTTTGCGGCGTTCCTCCATCTGCTCCTGCTGTTGCTGGCGCAGCTTCTCCTCGCGAGCCTCGGCATCTTCGCGCTCTTCCTTGAGCGAGTGCAGCGCGAGCAGAAAAGCCTCCTTGCGCTCGTCGTCGAGGACCTCAGACATGGTGATGAACTCGCGGGCGTAGTCCCACTCTTCATTACGAGGCAGGACGTGCAGGGTGTAGAGCTCGAGGAGCTTGATGCGGGTGTTGAGGTCACGGGGTGTGTCGGTTCCGGCGCCGTTGCTGCGCTGGCTGTGGCGGCGGTTCAGGTACGAGGGCGAGGACATGTGCGAGGCAATGTCAAAGGTTGGGGTGGTCGTAGCAGAGAGGTACGTCTCGAGCTTCTGCTGGTTGAGACGCTGGGACGGGCAGTGGGTGAGGAGGAGCGTGGCCCTGCGGATTGGTTAGCACGTGTCCTCGACATTCACTGCTACATGTGCGGTCTTACAGGTTGACTACGACATCGGCATCGACGTCTCCCTCGACGCCGGCATATCCGTCGCGCACCACCTCGTCCCAAACGCTGCCATCGCGGCACTTGGACACCAATGCCTTCCACCTGGTGCTGCCAAATGCGTGCTTGCCCTCCTCGGCGCCCAGCTCGACTACAGCATTGAGAAAGGTGAGGTAGAAGCTCCACACCTTCACCCGCGTGCCCCGTGACGCGGTTGCAATTGGTGCATGGCCGACCAGATCGCCTTCAGCTCCCTTTCCATTCAAGTCGTCCTGGTGAGAGGGGGTGATGACGGGCTCAATTGTCGAGAGGGCCTCGGGCAGGCGGCGGGTGAGGAACAGCTGGGCGGCCTGGCGGTAGGCTTTGGCGATCTGCGAGGACTGCTGGCGCGATGCCGACAGCGACGAGATGGACGACGAGAGGTAGCGCGACGAGTTGATGTCCTCGTACAGCGCAGCCATCTTGCACTACACGACTGCAGTCAATTAGTTACTATATACAGTCCCTATGCGACGACGCGGTCAGGGAACATGGCCGTGTGGAGAGAGAGGAGGTCGGCGCGCTGGTGGTGCATTCCGCCGCCCTGTCAACAATTAGCTGGCGAGGCAGGCAGGAACTACCTCGGCTGCCCTTTCCCTCGCCGTCTTGGCATCATCACCTGCTGCCGACCAACCCTTGTGAGCATCACCGCCTCATTTCCCCAGCATCACGGGGTTGTCCGAGCTTGTGAGACCACCCGTCAAGACAATTCTCGTGCGTTTGCCAAACACTGTCTATCTTGAAGTCGATCTACTACATGTTGGCCCGCTCGACGCTTGCTTAATTCTGACTGACCTCACCACTCACCCTGTAGAACCACACACACACCAGTACTGACAATTCTCCCGCGAAAACAACCTGAAGCGCAACAGCCTGCAACATCTTCCCATGTTCTCACTTCCACTTCCGAACACCAATACTGAGTATACCTAGTCGCAGCACGTGCTAACGCCGTCTTGCCCCCAAAGCACCGGCATGGAGGTCGACGCAGCTTCCTTTCCGCAGCATCTGCTCGGACTACTGATCAACATCTCCGAGGCTGACTTTGTCTCCTTCGACCTCGAGCTGTCCGGCATCCCCTCGCGCCTTCCCAACAAAGCGCCGCGATCTGGAGATGGTAGATTCACCCTTGAAGAGCGATATGCGGAAACCCGCGAAGGCGCAAATCGCTACCAGATCCTGCAAGTAGGTATCACGTGCGCCAGGTTCGACTACATCGCCAACAGGTATGTCCTGCGGCCCTACAACATCAACATCAGCCCGCTCCTGGACGAGAAGGTGGGTTTCGAGCGCGAGATCAGCCTGCAGAGCGGAGCCATTACCTTCCTGCTCGGCTGCGGCTTTGACCTGGCCAAGCCCTTCACAAACGGCGTGCAGTATTTGTCACGGCAGGAAGCAGCGCAGGTCAAGCAGGCCACCCAGGATAGACTCGACAACAAGAACCCAATAGCCGACCTGCAGCTCAAGGAGGGCGATGTTGAGTCGCTCGACTTTATGCGCCGAGTGCGAGAAGCCATCACCGCGTGGAAGGCTGCGAACCTAGAGTCGCTGGCAATCACGACGCATACCGGGATGAAGAACTCCCCGCGCGTCTTTGCCATTACCCGCTTCGAAAAGCGTCTCGTCCACCAGCTGGTCCGCGCCGAGTTTCCAGATCTCGTCTCAGTCGGAAGGGCTGACTGTGTACGCATAATCTGGCACGACCCTGTTCGTGAGGCCGCGAACAACGAGCGGATCAAAGAGCGAGCCAATGAGCAGATTGCTCGTCAGACAGGTTTCCGCTGGGTATTTGAAGCACTCGCTCGTGGCGACGTCCGTAACGCAGATCCCATGCAAATCTCGAGATATTCGGGAGGTGAGGTGACTGCAGACCTTTACAACGCTCGGGATCGCTACGATAGAGCTGTTGATCGTCTCAAGACACGGCAGCCAGTTCTTGTTGGCCATAATATGTTCACTGACATTGTATACCTCTATCGCACGTTCGTTGGTGAGCTGCCAGAGACACTGCAGGGTTTCCAGGATGCTATTCATGAGCTGTTCCCCAAGATCGTCGACACAAAGTACCTGGCCACCCATGCTGAAGGAGATCTCAACGCCTCGCCCACCTTGCAAGAGATTGCCGAGGGCTTGAGCGACCAGGCTCTGCCAACTATCGTCACAGATGCAGACCATTCCAAGTACCAAGAGAAGGCCGCCTTCCACGAAGCCGGCTACGACAGCCTTCTCACCGCCACCATCATGATCCGCCTGGCCGCAAAGCTGGGAGCACAGCGCAAAAAGCAGACGACTGGGCAGGTTGCACCGTCACTGGACGGTTCAGCCCTGCAAGACTCCATCCGCGATGGCCGTGAAAAGGTACAGGAGCCAGTTACGCTGCGACCATTCGAGCCTGGACCATGCCTATCGGGCCGCCAGAACCGGAGACAGAAGAAAAAGTTGAAGGGCCATCTTTCGAAGGAAATCAAGACCCGCCATGCCAACACCAAGAACATATTCGAAACCCTTCGCGAGATGCGTCTCAATCCAGACGAGGCAGCCGAGTCTTCATCGTCACCTGACAGCGAGGCTACGATCGACTTCGAGGCCACGGAAGCGTCCACTTGGGATGAACCACCCGCTGCTGAGCCAGGCTCTTGGGCGGACGACATCTATGTGCAGGACAAGACGGGCTGGGTGCCGATTGAGAATTCGGAGCGCAAGGCCATGGAGCTGATACCTGCTTTTGACGACGACTTCTGGAGCGAGTTTGGGAATACCTTGAGGGTGTTTGGCACGCAGGAGAGGGTCTTCAAGATCAAATGTTGGTGATTTCATGACTGTCCATTGTGAGTCAAAGATGGTATAGAGGCGTTCATGCAGGGGAGTCGAAAAGGCCGGACGGGGGAAGACCTATCCGGTATGATAACGAGCCGTCGTGTAACTATACCAAGATTTCCAATCATGTCTGTGCAAACAGTCACTCATCCGTACTTGTGACATGACGTGCCATGAATCCGACTATTCCGTACATAACAAAAAAAATCATCCAATTAGGGAGGAAATGTGCTGCACAATGAATTAGTCCCGGACTTTCCTGGACCGAATCACAAACTCATTGGATCAGAGACTGGTCACTACTACTCCCAGAACAGAATGTTATGGATAACAATATCGGAACCATGGGTCACAAAAAAAATAAGCAGAGCGTCATAAAATGTGAGAGATCACGTTTGGTGGTTGTAGAAAACCACCACGACAAGGTCCTCCACTGCACCACCGTCCATTACGCGAGATGGGAATCGGACTCGCCGATCTCTCCCAGCAATGATGTGCCAGCCAGCCATCCAGCACGGCGACCCAAACGATAGTCGTCCAATCCGCCGTCCTGCACTGTCCGGCTCCGAATATGTACTGCACCAACGCAAATCTCTGACACCGTCTAGGTAGTGATTCCATGCTGGTACAACTAGCAAACGAGGCATTAAATAAAACCAACTGGGCTAAAGAAGTACTCACAGGGCGTTTCATGTTAGAGCCCGGCCAGGGTCCCAGATACGTCGCGGAAGCGAAGCAACACAGCGAGAAGTTATAAGATCTCTCATGGTTGTCATGCAGTAATGATATGCGGGCCTGTATCAATCTGTAGGACCGAATCCCGGACAAATTGCTGTTTCATGGGTCATTGCCATAACATGGCTGCCACTTCATTTTTGTGGTGGCCTGGAATGGCATTTAGCATGGCGTGCCTAATGCATGTTGAGCAAATCCAGGTCGTTAATAACACGGTGTAGGGTCAGACGGTCTAGCGATGCCTCATGCGTATAGTAACGTCCATCTTTGATTTTTGTCTGATGATTTCTTGCCGCCGTGATTCATGCCTGTTCCTCCAGCTAAATGTACTATGTCAAACAGAATTGTTGATGATCTTCACTGCTCTTATCGGTCTTACTCCTCTCGATCATCTTCTGTAGACCCACCCACCCTACATGACCTGCCAATCCCCGCAAACATGCAAATCACTCAGGATTGGACAACAACGTCCCATATGCGGGTTTTAACCGTGTGTAGTCGACCATGCTCCTACCATGATAAGTGTCCTCCCTCCCCTTCGCTTCCACCGTATTCAGATAGTCCTTGCCTTGCTCCGTCATCTCAGATGCCTGTACCCAGTCTTTGCCATCAAATTCTTCTGATTGTGTGCCGGGCTTTGGGTCGTACACATTCGACACCCGGCGGCCGGATGTGGAAACATTACGGAGCCGACTTGTGCACTTTTGTCGTAACATGCACAGTGTACCTTCCCTCACATAGAATTAATCGACGAAGTGTTTAGAATGCAACGAGGTGCCGGTCAACAGGGTATAGGTAAGTAGATCTGACAGCAAACATTTTTTGGGCAGGATAATGGGTAACTGATATGTTGTAATGTTTTGACGAAAATGCTGGTCGCGGTAAATAAAGAAGGTGTAGTGCCAAGAACCATGTCTTCATGATGGTACATTGGAAAATGAGAACGTTGTGGTTGACGCAAAGTTTTGGCACTATGTAAGCTGTATGTAACGGCAATGAGACCCACATATGCCCATATTACTTTGTGAGCTGGCACTTTGATGATTTCGGAGAGCTTACTCCCGTTCCCTCAGTGTGTATGTGACGACGAGGAAAGAAGCCATCTGCAAACTCGTAATCATGTGTCTAACTTGTTCCGCCGCTGCGTGTCTCCTTAGTAAGCTCAACAATAGTAAAGTTCTCATCCATGTCAACCTGCCTCACGCTCCTCGCGCTCTACTCTCTCTCTACCCTTCATCCCCTCTAACCATTGCCCTCAAGCAACCCCTTCAATCTCACCCACGCCCCCTCATCCCCACCCCCCTCAAACCGCTCAAATGCACGCCCAGGATCCTCACGCAAAAACCCATACTTGTCGTCCAGATACATGTAATCCCACATCCTGCGTCCCGGGAGCCTGTTTCTCAATTCCTGCGCCCGCTGCGCGTCGGGGTAGTCGTAGCTTGTTGGGTCTGTCGGGAGGAGGGAGAATTGTTCGATTTGGGAGGGGGGAATTCTGAATGTTTTTAGGGAATGGGGGGATGATAGGATAGATGAGGAGATAAGTGTGAAGAATTCCTCCCAAGTGACTGTTGTTCGTGCAGGCCACGCCGAAGAGCAGTGCGTTAAGCAGACAGAATGGAGCGTAGAAGCGTGTGCAGCAATGAACCCCGCCATCTCCGTATTAATAAACACATGCTCGAGCTCAAGAGATTCCAGCAACGGCATAGCGCTCTCAGGCAAAGGGAGTCGCGAGCTGGCCATTACGTCCCCCGAGATACCTGGTACGCCGCTTGTTGTTGCTGCGAATCGAAAACGCCGGACATGCACGAGGTGGGTGAAGAAGTAGTCGTGCAGGCTGAATACGAAGGCGTGATATGCAGGGACTTGGTTAATTTGCCAGCCCACGCCATTATCACCTGCGCGGAGGGAAATATTAAACTCCTCAAGCCCATTCAAAAGGGCGATGAAAGACGGGTCAAGGAAGGCGGAGGAGTTCTTCGCCATTACGTCGCGCAGCTCGAGCGTCTTGATACCGGGCCCTGAAGTGGTGTTTTGGGCCAGCGCGAGATACGACCGCTTCATCAGCGAGTGCAGCGCAGAGCATGTTTCAGCATGCACCACTTGTTCATCCGTCTCGCGCTCCTCGTGGATGTCGTAGTTGCTGCGTGCTGTTTCCTCGTCGTCTTCTAGGGTGGGGGCGTAGGCGAATTGTACGATTACGCTTTGGAGGCCAGGGAACGTTCCCATATTCGCTAGCACCTGGGATGTGGATTCGGGTAAGTCGTCGGAAGAAGGAGGGATGGCGTCTTCGTCATCCCAGCCTGTTTCGGGCACGGCTTTTATCCCGATGTAGTGCACTGTTCGTACGTGACGAGCATGTGGCCCGTTGAGGATGGCGAGGACTGATGAGCCGCTTTTTTTGTCATTGAGGAGGGTGATGAATTTGAGGAGGGAAGGGAGACAGAGAGTCTTGAATGTCTTGCACGTGTTACTCAGACTGAGTAGGTCGTGTGATGGGCCGGGGATGAATGTGTCTGCAGGGAGGTCTAGATACTCGATGATGCCTAGTTTGAGCTCTGCGGAAAGAGAGAGGAGAGAAGCCATCATCATCCCTTGCCAGGAGGGATTCTCGTTGACGAAGATTGTTGTGCAGGAAATGTTGTTGCGATCAGTCTTGTGGTGTCAGACGTGAGGCACAGCCAACTGCGCTAGGCAGGCTACCACGCTGGAGGCCTTAACTTGCTGGGATGAATCATTTCTGATTATGGATCGTTATGTTATTCTACTTCCGACTGAAAAGAAGTGTCCCCACGAAAACGCCGGTGCTTAGTGATGCTCCCAACAAGCTACCATCATATCTGAAGCTGTTGAGGTTATGATGTATTAGATTAGAGGTGTTCGACAAGAATCCTCCTGTACCTTATATATGATGTACAGATCTTCTTTGTGCATCACATAGAATTGGCTGCCTCGCAACTGGCTTCTACGTTTCGCTTGATCAGCTCCTCTAATTTCTCCCACTGGCGGTGATCTTCGCCGCTCTCGAACTGGTCAAACGATGCTTCAGCGTTGGTGTCTAAGGCTCCATACTTGTCGTCCAATTCTCTGTAGTCCCACATCCTCCTTCCAGGGGCCCTGGCTCGAAGTTCATTGGCGTAGGTGAAATTACCGTGGTCCCAATCGTTATCGTAAAGTGGCGGATCTTGTTCAAAATGTGCCTGGCCAATTTCAAAAACTCGCAACGCGACCATGGGTGCAGCGGCTATACGTGAGAACAAATCGCCCCAAGAATACCCGACTTGTCGATATAAGTTAACATCGTATGCAGAGAAGCAGTGGGTGAGGTGAATGCTCTCGAGCGTGCTAGCATGGGCAATGATAAAGTCAGCAAGTTCGGTGTTGATGAACACGTGTTCCACGGTAACTGTTTGTAATAGACGCATGTGTTTGCCAAGGAGTGGCAGTACGGTACTGTTGACATCGGGCTGGTCAAGGCCAGGCGGTCCTCCGGAGGTGGCAGCGAACCTAAAGTGCCGCACGTTCGTGAGATGATTGAATACATAGGTCGGCAATTTCGAGATGAACTTGCGGTAGCCTGACATGACATTGATGCGCCGGTCTGTGGTTGTTTCGCCTCCTCGAAGAGATATGGCGAACGAGGTCAAGCCCTGCAGCAGGGCTCGGAACGCAGCATCGTTCCAGGCAGAGCATGCAAATGCTGCAACGTGCTTCAGCTCGAGATGGCGTATGCTCGATGGAGGATTGAGCGCTAGCGCGTGGTAGCTTTGAACCATGAGTGATCGATGTGCATCTCTCTTCTCGGCTTCCACCGCTTCTGATTCATCGTCGAGGTGGTCAAACATCTGAAGGCAGGAGTTGATGTTTTCGTTATCCTTGCTGATCATGCTGGCACAGGCGAATTGTACCACGACACGCTCGAGGTTTGGCAGTTTCCCGAGATTGGAAATGGCGCAGGAGGCAGAACCCGGAAAATCTTCTGGGGAGGGAGGGATAGAATTGTCTTCTCCGTGCCATGCAGTCTCGGGTAATGCTTTCATGCCAGTTTAGTGCACATTTCGTATATGCTTTGCGTACGTGCCGTTGAGGACGGAGAGAACGTGGTCTCCGCTCTTGGCTGTGTTTACCAATGTCACATGTCTTAGCAGGATGGGGATGCACAGTTCGCGAAAAATAGTGCGGACTTGACTGAGATTCGAGAGATCCTGAGGAGGGGCGATGGTGTATGAATCGGTGGGCTGACAGAAAGTTTGATCAAGATGCTCGATGATACACAGTTTGAGTTCGGCAGAAAGATCCAGTAAAGAGGCCATGATACTTGATATATGCCCACGAAACAAAGGCGAGAGGAAGAGAAAGAGAAGATGCCTTGATCAGAGCCTGTGTAGTTTTCATGCGGCACAGTCTGTGTCGCTGCATATGCAGTGATCCATGCTAAGCCAGGGCTTTGCACGAATCATCTCATGGATGGTGGGGAACGGCCAGGCAGCAGATCGTTCCATCGTAGCGATGTAAGACGCATCGCACACCACGTCGTGAGCTTTGAGCTGGTTGGTTCTGCCGAATACTGGTACCTAGTGCGAGGTACAAGTGTGTCATAAAAGAAAAGGCACGTCGCGATCAACAACACGGCATGACGTCATGGTTTTATCGATATCTCACTTCTTTTCGGAACCCAAAGTCACTCTCGAGCTTCTTCGAGCCTGATGATTGCGAAATATCTTATGTGACCGTGAATTTCTCTTCCAGACGTGTTTTGATCCTCCTTCTCTTACCAAATAGCTGGACTCTATTACGCCATGGCGGACTTGGAACATGATCTGCGACATGCGCTGGATTGACCATCTTGTATTCGCTGCTTCCAGCTCGTTTGAGTACGAATGCAAGGTCAATCCCGAACAGACCCACAATCATATCGCCTTTCTCGAAGTCTCCCACCGACCCGCCAACGCGACCAGTATCCGTTACGAACACCGTTTGGCCGAGGACCTTGTACACGACATCCCAAAGGAATTACTGGTCATGAAGCGTGTTTGGTAAGATTTTTAATGCCACTTTCTCGAAAGGGTCACCGAAGTTTGTCATGTGCTCTATGCCATGATCCATAGGCTCGCCAGGACGGCCGAGGAGAGCACTGGCTGCTGTAAGTGGGTCAACACCTTCAGCAGAAAACATGCTTGGAGAGCGGCAACGTCTTCAAGGAACTCCGCATGTATATCTTCCGAGCAGGCTCGTAAAACGACACTGTTCCTGATAGTATGAAGTTGAGAGAAGTTATGCGAGAACGAGACGAAACGCGGATAAAGTGTATCGTTCTTACTGTTCGTTAGCTTGCGCACTGCATCTTGTACCAATTGTTGGCCAGGGCAGTAATTGCCAGCGACACTCGCACTCCGCGCGTCGCGCTCCCAGATACGGATGTGAGCCATATTGGGAACCCAAGATGGAAGGTTGTCAATTTGATCACGAGCCAAGTGGTCAGGTCCACAACGGGAAAGATATGCTGAAATCTTGCATCAGTGTGATGGTCATAGCGTCTGAATAAACGGAGGCAATGGGCTTCAAATAGTCGGGAACAATTCTGTGTGTTTGAAAGGCACTCATGCCATTGAAGGCACACAGACCAAGTAGTGCATAGATCTTGTCCCGTGGATCCGTGGCATCGAACGTCCTAGTCATCTCTACCAGTATTGGGAGTGCAGTCGGGGCCCTGCTCTTTCTGAGCTCTTGCCTGACAATTATAGCTGCTTGCGAGAACGTTCGCCACTGGCCTAGCTGCTTATCGACCTCGTAGACAACGTGTTCATAAGGCGCTTTGCTAATATGCGGGACGAAACAGACGAACTCATGGCTGAGCTTGCTGGGATGCACGGTATCAAAAAAAATGTACGGCTTGCTCGACAGAATGGATCATGTTTCGGATCCCAACCTTCTCTGGATCTGGCAAACAGTTGATGCGCTGAGCAAAGGTATCGAATGGCAGGGGAGTGTGTGCCACAATGAATAATCACCGACTTTGAAAGTGCCACTTCTTGTAGAACCCACACGCGTGACCACCACGACCGCGTCATGAGTAAGTATGTCCCATATAAAAGTGGGAGAAGATGATACATTTCGATATTCCCCTCTTCCAATTTCTTCAGGATCATGTCGCTTTCGTTTGCCACCGGACTGAGCCAGACGATTGTTCGTTCGGCAGTGGGATAGATGCGATCCATGAGCTGCACTTGAGAACTTCTTTCGATAACATCGGCCTGGTTGATACACAAAGCATCTATTAACATGGTCTATGTATCCACGGCATGGCGTAGGTGCCGGAGTGCAACGTCCAGGTCGTGTGTGATTTGTAGTGCACAGCCATCCAAAAGCACTACATCCGGACACATCTCAATACCCCAGGTGTAATAGAGAGCCTCGTATGGTGTTTCATCTGCGACGGTGCTCGATATATATTCTTCAAGTGCTACTATCGTCTCCGTACCCAAGAGCTTGTTCAAAAGACCTAGTCCTTCACCTTTGCGGATCTCCAGCCACAATTTCGCGAGTTGCATTGCCTCAACTGTGTCGCTCGACGGAAGACCGCGAAGCATACGTTTCTTATGCATGCTCTGGATGTCATCCCGGAAAGCGTTGAGATTGCGAAGAACATCTGGATGCAACAAGGATTTCGCGAGTTCGGCAAAGGCAACCTCTGTATAGTAGAAGTCTTGTGCGACAAGCCTCGCAACTTCGGTCAAATCGTCTCGTGCGGGTGGTAAGGCGCGCGTCGAGAAGATCAAGGCAACAGGATCTTCGTAGTTCCCGGGCGCGAGGCTGAGCAGTCGTATGCGATCTCTCGCATCGCCGTCATGTTTAAGCGACTGGTAAGGGCTTTGATTTGTTGTCGCCATGTTATGACTAGAGTGTGGGCGTGCAATTGATGACGGAGTTGAGTGTTGTTTGAGGAATTCAGGAACTAATCCCAAGCATTGCTCGAGGCAGGTGACACTGAACAAGGTTGTGGTCAAGCAGATCCATGAGGCATAAGCGACGATGAAGCGAACGAGGGGTGTTCACAACCCCGCAAGCCCAATGTCCTGCCATGAGACACTCAGCATACTGTATAGGCACGCTTCATTATGATTCTCTCTAGTTATAACTTCACGCCATACGTTTTTGCAGAGTCCATCCTCGCGGTGCTCTAAGCCCACAAGATGTAGTGTAGTAATGCAGCTTGTGCCCGCATCCAGCTGACAAGGCGGCCAAGGCCACAAATCCGCGGCAGACATTGTGGGGGCGTACGGAAGTTCAATACCCTTCTCATACGTTCGCATCACCTTAAATGCTCGTACGACTTTGCACCAGTTCAAACAGCCGGTTTCATGACGCACTCAATTTGCGATGTCTGTATTGGGGTTTTGGAGCATCGCCTCAATCCCATTAACACTGACACCTTTCCCGGGGGAGCTATTGCTGGCAAAGAAACGTGTTCTCTTCCTAACGATTTTGGGCATCACCGCTCGTGGGATTCCCTCTACACGAGTGCCGATGCTAATTGCTGGATTTGTTCACGAGTCGCGAATGTGCCATCCATACCCACCAAAGCGAGAAACTTGTCGTCATATATGATGGCCTATGGTCAAAGTTTCACGAACAACATCTGTCTGCACGGCTTTGTTGATACGATCGAGATCAAACCCCCGAGTTCTGAAGGAATCACGACAATGAATGTGTACTACGTGCAGGGGGATGATTGCGAGACGCAAGTATTGTGGCTTACTTTCCAAATGATGGAGATTCAAGGTAAACGTGTGGTGCATTATCGCGCAAAGGTCGTGAGTTGATTATCACAGACACCCGAGAGTCTGATGTCGCCTTGTTGAGGCCCGATGTTTTGGAATGGACTGGGTCCTCGGAATCATTGTTGACCGCGAAACAGTGGCTTCAGAATTGTTTGGAACATCATGTGACATGCAATCTCAGTGCTGCTACAGAATCATGGACTCCGACTCGCCTGATCGATCTTGAGGGTTTTGACGAGTCATCCAATTCGATACGTCTGATCATCACCAACAACTTCACGGCGCTTGGGCCCTACGCTACACTGAGTCATTGCTGGGGGTCGAATGAGTTCGTCAAGCTTACCAAAGCAACGTTGACCGAATTCTGTGAAGGTTTCCAAATTACAGATTTGCCGAAAACCTTCCAAGATGTGGTCTTCGCATGCAGAGTATTACAGATACGCTACCTCTGGATTGACTCTCTGTGTATAATCCAGGACGAAGATGACCTCTCAGACTGGACCCGGGAAGCCGGTCTCATGCACAAGGTGTATACTCGCTCGCATCTGAATATTAGTGCTTCTGATGCTCAGAATGTTACGCATGGCCTTTTTCGTTCCCGTACAAGGTCTGACATTGAGAAGACGATTGTCAAATCAACGCTGGTGAACGCCGATAAAACGCTAAAGACAGGGTATTATACCATCGAAGATCCTTTCTACTGGTATAACAGCGTTGAAGACAACAAGATCCACATGCGCGGCTGGGTTTTCCAGGAGCGTATCATGGCACCACGAGTCTTGCACTTTACCAGTGACCAATTGGCCTGGGAGTGTCATCAAAGCAGCGCATGCGAAAAATATCCGGAAGAAGTACCTGATCACCCTTTGATGGAGGCAAACTATAAACAACGCTTTTCCTACAGATTCTTCGTCAAGCCGAAAAATATGCAGGAATGGCATGCCGAAGACATTGACGTTCGCTATGAGGTGTGGAACCAAGTGGCGCACAGCTTCTCACGAACTGAACTTACGAGGCCAAGCGATAGATTGATCGCTGTTTCCGGTCTAGCCAGAACTATGGCAGTCCTTCTCGACGATACGTATATTGTGGGAATGTGGCGAAGCAGATTGGAGCATCAACTATTATGGAAAGTCTTGAATCCGCTCGTGGACCAAGTTTCCAGAAACCCTGGGTATCTCGTCCCGACTTGGTCATGGGCCTCGATGCAGACGAGAACATCAAATACTCGGGAACGTTTCGATCCACCTCACCTACAGATCCATATTGAGAGCGTTGACATAGAGTACATGACAGATGACCCCTTCGGGCAAGTGGCGGCCGCTTCTATTGTCTTGAAAGGAGAACTGAGGCCCATATCCATCCGCGAAGATGACATTTCTGGAGTATGGTATATAACTGTGCATCCCAACATCGAGGAGCAGCCGCTCGGATTCTGGATTTCAGATGAGCGGCACAACGGAGGAAGTCCTGCTATAGGCGCAGAGCCAGGACGCAGACTCTTTTACATGACTTTTGCTGTTACCGAGAAACAGCTCATGACAATGTTGCTGGTCCTCGTGGACGAGGAAGCTGGCACGTTTGAACGATGGGGTTTGATTCATGTCGATCACGAATATCCTAATCCAGGAGATCCGGAGCTCAGGGCAGCGATCCTTGCAGATTTAGATGAGTCGATCAAAGAGAACCTTCCGTGTCTGCGTTACGAAGAGGGAAAACATATCATCCGATTCATCTAGCCAAGCAGAACTTTCTCCAACAACTGCTTTCAGGGAATCTGGAGCTGGGCAGTATGGTTTCTGCGAAAGAACTAGGCTGATGTGATGCATCATACTCGCAAACATCAGTGGGTCCATACTCATGGCTATTCCACAACGTGTCACTTGAGATGAAGCCTGAACAGATAGGCCTGCAGTGATCCATACGAAATTTGTAAGGATACCGCTAGACCCTATTGTCTGGTGGTAGGGCCCTGCACTCTCGACCCCAGAGCGAGGGAGCAACTCTGTCGCCCAGTGACAGAGAAAGAGCGTCTTCCGAAAATATCCCAGAAGGCGTCGAAGCTCTTCACAGTCACTGAGACCAGCAGAGCACTGCACATTAAATTCAGGGCAGCTAAACCACTACTGAAAACACTGCCTCCGAGCTTCAGATAGAAAGACGAGGGGCATAAGTTTGTAGGAGATATCTGCTTCTCGAAATGACCATGCATACATGAAATGTCTGCCGTAGTCCTTGCAAGAAATTCATTTGCCTGAGTGAGATCAAAAGCCGATGTTTACTAATACATGCTGCTATACCCAGCTTCAGACTTCAAAAAGCAGAATGGACATCTGAGATGAGTCATCTCAACGAGATATCACATAGTCTCATGCTTTAGAGGGCCGAAAAAGTTGTTCCAAATCCAACATTCAACCAAGAAACCTCGTGACACGCAAGAATCAACATGCCGACAAAATCTTCCCAGATCCCTCCAAAACCCCGATATGTTCCGGATCCAAAATCGAGGATACCTCTATCTTGTCCCTATTTTTCACCTCCAGCTCTGCAAACACAGGTATAAAAGCCTCCCTTCCACTGCCTAGACTTGTCTTCCCCACACTCACTTCTTTCTCTTATGTCCAAAACACACCATGGTTTACTTCTATGGTCCTGGGTTTCCTGCTTGTCTAAAATGACCCATCATGCATTTATGTGTGCGTGCCTCTTCGTCTTCAAAGAGACGCGACCAAGCCACTTATATTTGGGGGAAGAATTAACGAGCCTACCATGACAAGTCGAACTCGAACTCAAATGTCAAAGCGAGCATGAATATATGTTATATGTTGTGCAAAATCTCGATTTCGAAAGAAGACTGCCACAGCTTCATGATCTTTCTCAAAATTAATGCAACCCGCTCCATGCCTTCATTACCCCTCAGCTACACGGTTCAATGGTCAAGATTCCTCGATGACCCGAGTCAAATGTTCAGAATATAAATGCCCTTCCTCTCTCAGCGAATGCTGACCTCTACAGTTTTTCCTTTTTATGACTTCAAGGTAAAAAGAAAAGAGTTACAGCGTAATGATGGTTGCGACTTCCTGCATCTCGAATCGTCAATCAAATTGCCTCATGAGTGCGCAATGCTGACTTCCCGAAAGAGCGACATTTTGGACGCATGTGTTCAGAAACTTGTTGCACGAAGCAATCATGTGAAATGAAGATCAAACACCACTAAGAACAAGCGCATGTTGTGTTTTGTGTGGGGAACTTTGCTCAAGGGTCGCCACGAAGAGTACCTATGACACGATTCAAACGTGTAGAGCATCTTCTCATGTCTTGCGAACCCTTCAGGCTTATCGGGTGAGCACATGGACAGCATTTCGAGTTGGCTCGATGAGATAAAATCAAAAATAATGGATATATACTCGCACATGCTCCGCATGCAAAGACTGTTTACGCCTCAAGATTCCAAAGACGACGTCATGCCAAATGACACGGAAGAAAGACCAAAGCCCCACCTCAAAGTCACCACCGAAAAGCAAACACCCATCCAGAATGCTGTACATCTCGGTAACCCACCGACCGGATAACGCCAGAATCTGCAAGGCAACCACCTCAAACCGTCCCCGCAGCATACCTCTCCACCCCCCGCTTAATCTCCCGCACGATCTCGATGGCCTCATCCGCCGATTGCGCAACAAAATCATACCTCTTCGTCTCCCTCTCCTTGAACACCAGCAGCCTGAACATCTTTGGATGTTTCTTCGACACCTTACTACCCACCACGCTACTAAAGTGCACCGTCGTAGTCTTGCCGCCTTCGATTGCAAAGCCGCCGGCCCGTGCGTTGGCTTTAGTTGTTTCGCCAGGCATGATGTGGATGTATTCGTTGTCGAGGGCGAGGATGCGGCCGGTGGAGGAGGCGAAGGACATGGGCTGTTTGCGCATGACGGCGTAGCGGCGGTAGTAGTTGGTGGCGGTGAGGGCGAGGGCGGAGGACTCGGCGCGTGCGGCGAGAGGGTGGATGAGTCCGTGGCCGGAGACAGCGGCGTTGGTGCGTTCGCCTTTCTTCGTCTTCTTGGGCGCGCCGCCGGTGGAGATGATGAGTGGGGCATTGGGTGAGGAGGAGCCCGGTGAGCCTGAAAGACCGAAGACGCCATCACCAACAAAGCGACGACGCGACAGGTCGAGATCCATGCGGGTGCCGAGGGCCTCGACGGTGCGATCTGTCGGGGCGACAGTGGTGCTGCCGCTGACTTTGAGTATGTACAGTGCCTTGTCCAGACGCAGCTCATGACAGACCTGCTCGAAGACGTCGGCAATGTAGGTGTCTGTTGTACAGTTGATGGGGATGTGTTTGGTGTTGAAGTTCTCGTCGGTGAAGTGGACGCTGACCGTCTTCGGCATACCTGTGCGACTAGCCGCGTGGGAGGCGTTGACGGTGGGGGCATCTGCAAGCGCACTCTTGTCCTTTCGCGTAGCTGTGGGTGCGAACGAGGGTCCAGTGATGGGGTTGCGAAAGCTCTTTGCGCGACTGGGAATCGGCTTGACAGGCTTCTTCTCTGCAGTACCTTCTGCCACACCTTCAGCAGCATCCTTTTGTGACTCCATCGCAGCAGCTGCCTCGCGACTGTAGAGAGGCGTGAGCTTCTCATTCTCCATGATTTCGCGCTCGCTTGCTTCTACGAGCGCGAATTCGTCCCAGGGCTTCTCTCGCGCACGAGGTCGCATTCCTCGAGCGTTGTTCGACGCAAAGTCTTTCAATGGCTTGTTCCTCGTCAGAGGTGGGAATTCATCGTCAACCTCGCCATCATCGTACATGCGCAGCACCCAGCAATTCACGTTACTTTTCTCGGGCGACAGCGGTGGCTCAAGCTTCTCTTCCTGGTAGCGGTGCAGGGCATATCCAATGGCTTCGGCTACGTTCGGTCCCTCCCCCTTGTCATTGAACTTGCGGATGAGCAGTTCTAAACCCTTTGAAGGTTTCGATGAGAAAGGGCAGTATATCCTGAGGTATATCGGATTCTGTTGAGCCTCGCTGGCGGCGTTCCAGCTCCCGAAGCGTTGCAATGGATTTGACGGTTTTGACTCTTTCGCTTGGAGGGCTTGTGTGAGGGCACTCTTGGGTAAGATGAAGCTGATGGGTCGCGGTGGCGGTAGAGCTTGCAGTGTGGGTTGGAGCGACTCTTTCTTCTTCTTTGGTGACATGTTGAAGGATGTGAGACCGGTCATGTTAGGAAGCTCAGCTGGTGGGGACGAGTCGAGGGCATCGCCACCTGTGCCCATCAGCGAGCCACTATCGGCTGAGCCAGAGAATTCCGAGTCGAGGGAGCTATCCGACTCGTCACCTTCATGCAAGGCCTCGAGACGTGTCCGTTGTGCCATGCCTTCGTCTTCTTCTATGCGTTGGGCTAGTAGTTGTTTGTTGTGCGCCGCTTTCCGTGGGTTGATCTTCCTCTTTCTAAAGGCCGAGTTGTCAAACTCGTTCTCAGACGACATCTCGCTGCTAGTTATAGTGTCTCTTCGTGGACGCTCCTTCACCGTCTCCAGATTTCCGAGAGAGCCTCTTCGCAGCTCAGTGTCTGGGGGCCGGGAGGGTGATGTGATCATGACTGAAGGACCCTCGGAGGCTTCGGCGAGCTCGTTGCGTAGAGCGGACCCTCGTATTGGCGACGAGCCTGAGCGCGTGCGTAGTGGCATCTTGGTAAATTTGATCTGGTTTGCAGGCCTCTGCGAGTCTTCCTCGTCATCACTCTCGTCACTGAGGTCACTGCTATCATCCTCTTCAAGTATCTCCTTCCGTCGGCGACGCTTCGCATTCAGCGTCGGGCCGACCGTGTCGTTGCTCCCACCACCAGTGACCATGCCACCTTCCTCCTCATCCTCGCCGAAGCCCTCAGGCGCCTTGAGACCAGCCGAGCGCGGGGCTTGGAAGTATTCCGAGGTGATGGCGGTGGGGATTGGTGGAGAGTATGTCCGCTTGATATCAGCAGCATTGGGGACCCAGCCAGCGGCCCGGAAAGCAGGATTATTGAGGACATTGGAGTTAACGTTGATCAGTCTTTCTCCCACGCCATCTTTTATGGACGAGAGGTAGGCAGTGCGGAGTTGATAGAGAACGAAGCTGCGGGTGGTTAGCCGTGTCGCGGATGTGGTGCGGAGTGGGGCTCACTCTTCATTCTGAAGGAGCGACATGGTGGCGCGTCTAGGGTATCATAATCACATGAGGGTTCGTGAGGGTCAGACCAGCTGAGAAGAGTCACCAATGCACAGCGAGAGGTGTCGTGGTGGAGGTTGCGCGAGTGGTGGGACGTGGAGTCGCATTGGACCCTTTTCTTGGCAACGGCGATCGCCATGCCTGTGATTTCATCGCGACAACTTTAGTTGCACCTCCAACAACCCCCCTCAACACCGCAAACACCATGAATTTGATCGCGTACTCGGACTCGGAATCGGACGGAGAAGCGCCGCCTGCGTCAAAGCCAGCGCCCAAACAGGCACCGAAGGCAACCTTCCAGAAAGTCGTCGATCGCTCAAATCCAGGACGGATCAAAGTCAACCTCCCGGGTGCGTTGCAAAAGCAGGCCGAGAAGGATGATATCGAGGCAGATGCGCCGCCTGCTAAAAAGGCGCGACTGGGAGGAGGCTCAGCGTTTGGTGGATTCAACGCCATGTTGCCTGCACCAAAGAAGCCGGCTGCGACTGCATCAACGGCAAGCGCGGCGCCGGGGAAAAGGCCGCTGGGCAAGGGGCTAGCTGCGGGTGTCAATCTGAGGACTGGCGCAGAGCCTGCATTCAAGAGAGAGTCACGTGTTGAGACGGAGGAGTACGATGAGAACGGCAATCCGATCAAGAAGGAGCCGATGAAGAGGGAGGACTTCAGGGCGCTGCTGAATCTGCCCACGCCAAAGAGTGAACAGAAACAGAAGGAGGAGGTGAAGCCAGAGAAGGACGTCGATACAGTCATGGCAGACCCTGTTTCAGCACCCAAACCTGCCGCACCACGATTCGTGCCCATGTCTGTTGGGAAGGGCAAGAAGAAGAAGCCCGTGGTACCTCGAGCAGTGACCGCATCGCCTCTTGCATCTGGGTCGACTGCATCATCTGCACAACCGATCGCTGCATCGGCACCGGCGCCCCGAAAGCCAAAGGTATCGCTCTTTGGCACGTCGCAACAAGACACAGCTCCGGCTTCGGTTGCGTCCGGGGAAGCCTATGAGCCCATGCTATATGGTGCACAAGAGGATGACGGAGCCCCCATACCCGATTCTGCGTTTGACGAACAACCATTATACCAATCTACACACCACACACAAGCTGCGTCCAGCTCAGCGCCAACGCATGACCTGAGCGGTATCGCCAACGAGCTGAACCTCTCAGCAGCTGAGCGCCGCCAACTCTTCGGCAAGCGAGGTCAAGAAGCAGACTTCTCATCAGCCAGGATCGTAGAATTCAATACCGACACAGAGTATGCGCACAATGAGAAGTTGCGGCAGCAAGGCGAACAGGTGCAGCATAATGCGCTCAAGTCGATTTCTGGTACGGGAAAGAATAGTCTAAGGAGCTTGATCAACGTCGCTTCGACACAGAAGGACGCGCTTGAGGAGCACTTTGCGACCGGGTACAGGAACAAGAAGGAGGCAGGGAATAAGTATGGATGGTAGTGTGAGGAGTACCGAGAGCTGGTCGCGATGACTGTGTAGCAGAAGATACCCTAATCCTTGAATCGACAATCCTGAGAGGACACTGAACTTCCCTTTCCACTCTTCAGTTTAGCGCATACTTCCTTGACTGAGCATATCTACGGCGAGTCGACCTCAATATTCCATCTAATCTTTTAATTGCGCTCAGGGTCTTGTGGAAGAATTGCCCAGCCAGGTACAGACAGTTCCCCATGCACGCCCAGCATCCAGCAAAAAGCGTGATAGGTTGTGTAACACCCAGTACGAGCCTGCATCTAAGTGGCGTTTTTGAGCACCTCGGTTTGTGCTAGCTTGGGGGCTGCGATCGGTAGAGTGTGCATCACGACCAGGCTGTGCTAATTGATCGACAAGGCTGAACATGTCAAGAAACCTTGTCTCTCACGACTGCCATATTGGTGCTACGCTTTCATCCTCCAGGTCATTCTAGGACGATGTCGACCTCACAGCATAAGTACAATCCAGTCTCTGCGAGCGACGATCATGCGCACATCGAAGCGCGGCAGAGTGTGGATGGAGACGAGCCACAACGACGAGAAGCAGACCTCCAGAGGGTTGTGTCAGTGTGCGAATCACCTAAGTCTCACGCTACAACAAGTGTCCGCGCCGTCTCACCTGTGGATGATACAGGTAGAGTCAGCTCCAGCGTGCCTGGAGAAGGACTCAAAGCTCACCAAAAGGCGGCCCTGATGACAGAACCCCCAGCCCGGGCTGATGTACCTTCAAAACCTACAGTGGGCTGGAAGACACCTCTTCTTCTTGTGCTATTCTACCTGATTGGTACGTCCATCTGCGACAGTCTGCTGCGATGCCACATACTGAGAGATCAAAGCCGTCCTCGTCTTTGGATTGCATGTGGTCATGATGCGCTATCTTGACGGAAAACCAACAGACGATAAAAGATACTTAGCGCAACCTTACGTTACCTCCTTATCCCTGTTGCTCGTGACTTCTTTCAAGGCTGCTTTGTGTGGCTCGCTGGCTATCGCCTTCACGCAGCATTTGTGGAGAGTATTGCGCACAGATGCACTCTCTGTGTCCGTGATCGAATCTCTTCATGGAGTACGATACAACCCGCTCCTACTTGGAAAGTGGCGAGTTGGACATTCAACTCCAGTACTGTACGTGACGGCTTTGGTAATGTGGCTTCTCGCTGTAGCTATTCTGTTCCCTCCCTCGGCGCTGGTTGTCGTTCGACATGACTTCCAGGAACAGAGCTCGCGTGTGGTACCAACTTTCGATGCAGCCTACCCAAGGGGTATTACGAGAACGAAGACGCTCAGATCACCGGACATGCCTTTTGGAAATTCCTCGTTGAGCGTATGGGCTCCGGCACGGGGATCTTTCAACGAATCTTCCATGGGATACCTGTAAGAATATATATGCGCCGTCTATTTCACGTCGAACTGAAAATATTACAGGTGGCCTAATGCAAAGCTAGCACACCTATCGCAAGTTGTTCTATCTTCAGGAGCGGTACCTGACACTCAATCTCCATGTGGTACGAACTGTGCCTACACTGTCAAGTTTGAGGGCCCAACCTTCCAGTGTAAGACGGTAGTTCGCAACGAGACCATAATCGCAGGCACGACGGCATGGCGGGCGATTTGGCCACACTACTCTGCATCGTGGGGAGAGTACGATCCGCGTCATTTAGTCTCCACGTCCTTTGAGATGAACCTTACAAGACATATCGGAATGTACAAGGAGTGGCTGTTGCAAGAGATTCATCTCCTTCACTGTCAGCCGGCCTGGGCAGACTACACGGTTGATATCAGATATAGAGATAGCCTGAGGTCCATCTCTCACAGTACAACTGCCGGCAAGACCATCCAAGACACGCTCATCAGTGGAGTCTATCCCAATGTTAGCACAAAGGACACATCCAATTGGAGCGTAAGCTGGAGCGACGACGACATTCGAAATTTGAAGTGTATGAACCACTATGCACTCCTTGACACTATTTCCCACCCTCTGGCTGGGACCTACGACCAGGTCCCCATACCGGGAGATGGGCCAAATATCACATCCAACATCCTCAATGGCACCCAACATAGTTTCTACCCTATCGAGCCCAGTTTCTCCTACTTCAACAGTCTTAAAGAAGAAATATACAGTGTACAAATGGGCTCGGGCACTAGCATGGACATACGCAAGTCGTACACATTCCGCACCCAACGCACAGCTAACAAGCTCCAGAACCCAACAAGACGATGATCCGAGACACGCTCTTCAACCTGAACCGCGACAACTGGGCCGACACCCGACCAAACTTCCAGATCTCAGAAACGCTACTCAACGAAATAGTCGCCAACGTCACCATCGCAGCTATGCTGACGTATTTCCCGCTGCTTGTCTGGAACCAAACTGTTCTGGCCAACGTTACAACCTCGCGGAATATCTACTCCTTCTCGCGACCGCTCAATCTCATACTACCGTACGCGCTTTCTCTCCTATTCAGCCTGCCGTTTCTAGTGATTGGCTATATCTCGCTTCGACAAAATGGTGTTGCCGCGCTCAGCGACAGCTTCTTGCAGTTGCTTGTCACGACTACGCGGAGTGGGGACCTAGATCGCATCGCTGTTCCGTGCTCGCTGGGTGGCGATGAGATGGCGACGATGGAGTTGAAGCAGGCTAATATCATGTTTGGGGAGATTGCGGATCTGAATGGAGATGGAAGGGTGAGGAGGATGGGGTTTGGGCTTGAGCACGAGGTTGTGCGACGAGGGAAGTGATGTAGGCTGGTCATTTACATGTATGTACTTGGCATAAGGAAGAGCTGGTGTCAAGTGATGGAATGTATTCGCCACTTTTAGAACTTTGGAAGTCTACCTGGGTTTTGACAAGGCATTCTTGTCGACCTGTGGGCGCGCTCTGTCGTCTCCGCTTCATCACGATCACCGTCGCGCATGATCACCGAAAGTGAAGACTAGTCCATTGTTGAGACCTGGTATCTCTTCTGACGCCATCGCCATCGCCCTGAAATGGACGTGACCACGGCCGACCCATATGGCGCTGGGTTGATCACACGCTTTGTGGCCTTTGTCGGGTCCTTCCACTTTCCTTCTCGCTCCTCTTTTGATAAGTTTGCCATCTGCTGGGCGGCTTGAGCTCGGCCTTTCGCCGTCCAGTTGAATGGCTGTCGCCAAAGCGGCGCAATGAGACGCTCCAGCTCCTCGAGTTCGGATTCCTCTTGCCATCGCCTAAGAAGCAGAAGGCGTAGACGGGCATGGCGTGCATTGGCCGTCTTGCCATGCAACTTGGCTTGACTGTCAGTGGCCCTCTCTGAATGGATGACAGTTGACATAAAATCATCGTGACCTGCAGGGTCGACGACGAAGTCCTCTCCTTGTCGATTGGGAAGATCCCAATCGAGCAGGACATTGCCAACCTCGTTCTCACCGCCGCAGCCATAACAGCTGCGACGGTGAGAAGACATGAAGCATTCTCCAAACGCGTGGCTTTTGCCGCACCTCCAGGCTTTCCTCTCGCCGTTGCGATCTGCGCGGCTTGGCGGCTTGGTTTTGTCGGTTCAGAACGTCTGCATTTCTATTAGCTCTAAACCCTGAAGAATACATTTCCATTTACTTACATGGTGGTGGAGGCTGGTACGGCTCTATGCCCGACCGTGCGTGCAGTGCCCGTCTCACCTCTGGCGGCGTAGGCAGAATTCGTAACGTGGTTTATAAGCGAGTCGTCAGTACAAGCGAGTCGTCAACCCCACCAACTTTGCGCACTTCTCTGCACACGTATCACCACAACGTAACAAGATAGTATATAAAGATTTAAGCAGTAGATTAAACAGTAGCTAGGCTATCTTTTTTGCACGTACGGGAGTTATGACCACGCTCTCTACACTGCGTGCAGCGTGCAAGAGACTGACGGCTAACACCTAATTGCTCTCCTCTCTCACGCTCTATACGAGCA
>QVXC01000130.1:0-79987 GCA_003501895.1 Phaeosphaeria sp. A1 3.1a
GCCCAAGACAAATGGCATTCACTAGGCGACTGGCGACGAACCCGCAAGATGAGGGATTGATGAGGATTTGGGAGGTTTGCTGGGTTTAGCATGGCATAATAAATAACATCGCCAATGAAGGCTTGATGGATTTGCATTGAAACTGGTACCCTTTAGTAATTAGTTCATATAGCGACATGAAATTGGACATGTACCTTCAAATTTGATTCCTCATATGCAGTCTTTGTGAAGTTGTTATGACATATCCTGCAGTGCTTGAAGGCTTGGTAGGGCATCGTCTGGTATGTGTAGATAGAGTGAAGTACATCTCGCTACCGTATGAGGTTTGTGGTTAGTCATGAGACATTTTCCGTAGACCTCCGCGCACCCGTATACACTTAGCGATCAATTGCGCATAAAGCGTTGAGGTCCTACACGCTCGGACGTATCTCAGGCCATCTCGACTCCATTCTGAAGAACTACAGGGCGTTGGGGTACTCCGAGAAGCTATCACACTACATCGGACGACTCAAGTCGCGGGATTGAGGTCTAACGGGCTCATATATGCGTTGGACGATCGATCCAAAGTCTGGTGTGGTAGATATACAGTCTTGCGCGTGCTTGAGGTGGTAGACAAGGCATTTTGCAAGTCCCACAGAGTGTTGAGAGACTTCTGGACTTGACTTTATGTCATCAGACGAGGCTGCTTGTAAAGTTGAGGTGCTTCCCGCTCATTTATGCAGTTAGCGATCGATCACCGCTTTGACGTTGGAGACGTACAGGCTCAGTCGTAGTCAATATCGTATCAACGCTAACGACACGGGCTTTACTGTGGTGTGCTACGTCTTGAAGGTATATCGCTGGGTCAAATGGCTTCAGATACGGACCTGTATTCCTTACCGCTCATCGATATATTGATCGTCCGATTATAAGATCTTTGTGGTAGATCGTCAGGCTCAAACGTACACAAGGCCGTCCGAATGCTAGTTTGAAGCGGCTAAGTGTACTGTGCTACATCTCGATGGCTTATTGCTATATCAGATATCTTGATTTACAGGACTGCAATCCTCCCCGCTTACGTATATACCTAGCGTTCGATAACAGAATGTACCCTGTACCTACAAGAGCATGAAAATAGTCAATGTCGTACTCAACGTTATAAGCAGTGGCCGCCAGGTGTTAAGATGCACCCTGAGTGTATCTATTTGTGTCGGATTACCAGAGAGTGAGTTTTGGGAGGCCACAGGCTGTTGTATACAGCATCTAGGATGAGGTAGAGCACGATGGTATTGAGGTATCCATCAGCCTCACATGTTCTCCACGGGCGATCATGGATCTGTGGTCATGGTATGTCTCGCTCACACATCCTCTACAGGTTCACTTATTTTTTGTGAAGTGTGGTCGTACAAGCAAGGACAAAGAAAGGCTATCAGGTGGCTTGAGCTCAAGACTTGAAGAGATCTAGGCCTTGAACTCGATCGTGAGATTTGCAGCAAGGGTAGAGGTTGAGTAAGTCGTATTATTTTGCGACGTCAGAGAGCAGCCTGGCAACCGCCTTGCCACTGTGTGACTTCGATAGTTCAACTCGTTGAGTTAGAGACCCTCAATAATATATCCAGGCTTTCGCTGTTTTGCTCTGATCAGTCATTCAATGATGCAAGCTCCTGGAGCATAATCCGATGGAGTTCGTCGCGAGAAGCTCCCGCAACCACCTGTCTATACTCCCACGACATCATCTTCACCCGTAGTATTGAGCACAGGACCATCGATACTTCGCTCACCCCTCCTTCATGTTATCTCATCCTGACAGTCACTTCAATTAGGATAGTGATTTACGCAGCCCTCACACATGATCAAAGTAGTGGGAGCTGTATGTAACGGCATTTCTAAAGCCCACGCGGCACCGGAGGTCGATGGACTCGCTCAATTCGTAGCGAGATGCAAGAGGGCAATGGTTGGGGCAACTTATAGTGTATGTAACATCCACCACACGACTCGAGAATGTGTTTTGAGGAGAGCATGGCTATCAAGCAGCAGACTTGGGATAATGAAATTTTTGGGTTCGAAGGCAATCCTCAGACATATTTGATTGAGACGTCTGAAGTTGGCAAGATACCTGAAAACAGATATGTCTAGGATGTAATAATCTTGAGGAGCATAGAAAATTGAGTCACTGCTAGACTGTATGAGAGACGAGATGAGACTCGGGAACTTACAGTGACCAAGAACTTACAACCATCATCTCCAGCAGCTTAAACAAACACTATACAATCGTGCAAATTGCCTCCAATTGATTGCAGCTGTTCCTAAGCCAGGAGCTCAACCCCCTATACTTCACCCCCACCCAACCATGTGCGTCGCCCGAATATTTTCGGGATCGGGAGATCAACAAGTGCGCTTGAGCGACTCAAGGCGACCCGCACTTCGCATGGGAATGTGGGAAAAGCATCGTCCCCTTCTAGTGTCAACATCGCCATTGTACTGAAAACAGGATTTCTATCGTTCCGGAACTGGCATGGTCGACGCTAGAGTGCGCGAGCTACGGTAGTGTGGCCGGAAGTGCACATGTCATGATAGCGGTGGGGCCAGTGTGCAGGATCGCGATGGGAGACCGTAGTGTAGTGTAGTGTGAAGAAGCTTGTGTTGTTGATTGGAGCATGTTCGTGGGCAGGTAGTCTACTGGGGGAAGTATGGGAAATGATTGGGAGCTCGTATCGAGGATGCGAGCCGCACATACGTGTCGTGCCTGGGCATACGGCAGAGTTGGTCAAGCCTGTTTTGCGATCCAGTTCTTGCTTTGTGATCGTATCTCGAACATGTTCTGTTTATCTGTTCCTTAATGGTACGACCACTGTTAGGTATCAGCTCGTAAATAAACTATTGGTAGCGTTCATCGGGAGGTGAGTCCGTTCCGTGGCTTGCATTTAGTTAGGTATGGCACAGCACCCGCGACTATTCCTGAGTCCGCAGGATCTTGGGCTACAATGTGAAATTTTCGATGGAACGACTCATTGTGCATGGAATTGTTGAATAAAGTGTGGCTGGTGTGGCGTCGGTGGCTGTCGGGTACGGGCTGTCAGAAAGTGCCGAGTAGTGCATAGTCTTCTAGTATCGCGCCTTGACGATCGGTGTCTTGTCAATTGTGCATAGCATCGAGTGATCTCTGGTATTTCCTGGTGCTGGCCTCATGCAGCATGGCAGAGACGCGCGGATGTTACGTCAGCGTGGATGTGTATGCGTACGCGACGAGTAGTTACACATCTCGACATTTCAGCATCGAATAAGTGTTCTAGATGCATAGTTACGAGCATTGTATTTCGGATCTTACCGAGGTGGAGAGGTGGTTTTGGTCAATCCAAGGATACCTACAGGCTACTGAGTGATCAGCATATTCTGCAAGGGACGTCAAGGGACGGCGCGCGCTGGTAGTAGTTCCGGTAGCTCTCATTGGTCGACATTCTTATACACGTCATGTCGTTGTTAAGCTCCGTTTTCGCAGCGCAATGGATTTTAAGGACTGACAAAAGACTTGATCGGGCTCATGCTGAAATGCGGCATCCTGCATATTACTTGGTTGCCCTATATGATAGTTCATGAGTCAACCATGCTATTGACCGTTGATATCTGGCCGCCATGTTTTTAAGTCGCGTAGAGACACTAATAAAGGCGACCTGATCATGCATGGCGCTGACGAATGGCACGCCGTGTCGTTAGCACCACGGCAACTTGGGCTGTTTCGGTTTGCACACAGTGCATCATGTGCAAGGCTCCGAGGTCTGAATAAACTTTGTCATTTATTTAGCGTTGTTTCGGTTGTTCGGCACCTCAGTGAGCATGCTTGGTTGGTGGTAGCGCAGCTGCTAAGCACTTGCTCGGAAAACACCAAACATGCAGCATGACGTGGTGAAACGGGTGTTATCTGTGGGGTGCTCAGGTTCTAGAGCACTTTGGACTGTGGAGTTTCACAATGTTCAATTCGATCGATGCTCTGCATGGTATCGTGGTCGTTAAGACACGCGGCATGATACATTCAATAGCGAACATTACGGGGTAAAGCGCGACAATGAGGTGTTTTGGAGTATTGGTGCATTTTATTTTGTTCTTCCGCTATTTAGGTCATCGTGCGACTCGAGTGCTCCGGCTTCTAAATTTTCGCATCTTTGCCGACAAGTTTGGGTCAGGAAGGTGCAAAAACATGTCTATGCATGCCAACCCCTGTAGACAATCTTACAGCCGTACTTCTCGCCCTTCTTGAGAGCCATCTGAGACTTCTGCTCAGGAACATTGATAGCATTGACATAACGAGCTGGCTCAACGCAGAAACCTGCGCGAGAGCCGCGTGCCGGGAGACCTTCGACGGCAGGTACATCGATGTGTGTGCCCGTGTAAAATTGGAAAGTGGGCTCAGTGCTGGATACTTCCAGATGGATCTTGCTATCCGGATGATAGAAAGATGCGAGTTTCTCCAGAGATCGCGAGCGGGTATCAATCGGTACGTTCTTTGCGTCTGTGTCCACTACGAAGCAGTGGTCGACAGCAGGCTCCTTCTCGCCGAGAGTGAACTTTTCGTTGGCCTTGATACCAGGGAATTCCTCGATAGGTCCTTGAGGAATGAGGTTTTCGTCTACGACCAAATATTTGTTGTGGTGGAGAGTAACTTCTGTTCCTGCAATAGTTGGTCCTTCAGTGAGGTTGAAGTAGCTAAGACAATTGTAAGATCTGCAGATTCCACCAATGTACAAAAAGTGACTTACCTGTGGTTGGTGATGCTGATTGCGGTCTCGTCCACTTCGTCCCCAACGAGCTCAGCTTCGTACTCGATGTGTAGGACCTCATGCTGGGCACCGTCCACATTCTCTGTCTCT
This sequence comes from Phaeosphaeria sp. A1 3.1a, assembly GCA_003501895.1. Lineage (NCBI taxonomy): Eukaryota > Fungi > Ascomycota > Dothideomycetes > Pleosporales > Phaeosphaeriaceae > Phaeosphaeria > Phaeosphaeria sp. A1 3.1a. Next base: position 4,845 of record QVXC01000130.1, read on the forward strand.
TGGATATACCAGACGCGGAACTCTACGGTTCCAGGATAGCCCTCTTCTCCATCCGCACTTACATACTTGAAGAAGGTGGCGTCCTTGCCGTTGCGGCTAACACTCGAAGGACCTTCAAATTCACGTTTTCCCCAGCCATTAACTCCTCCGTGCAGCGAATTGGGCGCATTGTTGGCCGCAAGTGGGTATGACTTTCCATTCAGGTCATTGATTTTTGCATTGGAGACACGGTTGGCAATACGACCAATAGTCTCGCCGAAGTACGGCGCGTTGTGCTTCTTGTACAGTTCGGCTGTTGGGAAACCCTGCACAATGTTCTTACCATTAACATTGAACTTTTGGATGATAGCGCCCAAAGGCAGGAAGGTAAAAGCCTTGGCTGTAGACATGGTTCGAGAGCCTGGAGCGGGCTAACTATGTGGTGATCTGCAATGCATCGGTCAGCCCAGCCGCTGTAGTCGAATCGAAACAAAGGCCGAGTATGGCGAATGGTGAAGTGGCATGGCCATGATAGGGAGCTCAATCAGGATTGCATGAGGGGCTGTATGCCAATGGGGTAATGGAGGGGCAATCTGATGATGCCAATGCGGGGCTACTGCACTCGCAACACTCACCTGAGCGGCGTCTTGAATCGTGGTTGGTCGCAAAGTTTATTCCGATAAGGCGCAAAAGGTTGTGATATGCTCAGTAATTCTGTGTCAAAGTGAGAGGGAAGTAGACATGTATACCACTTTCCAGTATACGTAGAGTTGCTTTTCATTAGCCTAATGAAGGGTGGAGCCCGTCAATTCTCCCGCCTTGTCTTCAGCACGTGAGCAGTGGTTGGGAAGTGCCTCAATATCGAGTATGGAGGCCGATAATCTGATCGGAACACCTAATCGGGACATACTTCAGCCACATATGGTCGGTGCAAGGGAATGCGAGCGTGCAGTCTGACCCCTGCGGTTTTCGTCCGCATGGCAAGGCAGAACACGGTGGGGCGGTCAGTCAGCAGCCACGGCCGCAATGGCAAAATTGTGTTCGGAAAAACAAAGACGCGCGAAGAGCTACAGTGCGACACGATATTATGATGCATTATTTACTGCTATTCTCGTTGAAATATCCAATGATCTCCAGTAGTCCCACGTTTCAGCCTTCAGAGCTCATTTCATACACTGTAATATCGCATGCAAGCGACGCGACCTGATTGTCGTCACGATGAACCTTTGAATCGGCAGATGTTGTGATACCAGGAAAAAGTAACGCCGTCGCACCATTTAATGCCCGATAACGCCGAGTGACCGAAAACAGAATTCGAGCGCCGATGATCGCCTGTTCCATAATGCTAGAACGCTACACGAAAGACAGGGACAGAGGAAGAGCGGAGATAGCGGGTCGGGCCAATCATGCGCCCACTGGATTTTGTATGAAAGAGTTGAAGTCGAGGTCGGTGTTACTCCAGCCTGGCATCATGGGATCGCCCATTGTGTCGATCATCATGCTAGGATCGTATCCAGTAAAAGTAGTGTCGAAGCTGTACATGGGTTTGCTGAAGTCGACTGGCTCATCCATCATCATCGAGTCATCCATCCAGGCATTCTGGGACAGCGCTGAAGGATCCAGGGCACCAGTGCTCATGAATGTGGGCGACACCATTGGCGATTCTTGCTTGACTGGGGAGACAATTTGGGATTGTCGAGGGAACGGGCTGTTCATGGGGGGAGTGGGAGGCGCTTGTAGGCGCGAAAATGGGCTATCAAATGCAAAAGATTTGGTAGTCGGAGTTCCCCCGTACGATGAATTCGTGGATGCATGGCCGTGGTCAGAATCGGAGCTGACAGATCCTCTTCTACGAGTATAGGGTGCGCCTCGTTCGAGTAACTTTTGTTGCATCCGACTGCAGTCCTCTTCGAAGCCCTCGTAATTACTGCTGTTGTCGCCTGATGGATGCAGGAGGTCAAGACGTTCGAGAATATCGTGTGTAAGTGGGTGTCCTCCCGAGGACTCGCGCAAGGGTTGGCCTGGCCAGCTTTGACCCTTTTGTAATCGGCTGTATAGCTCTCGAAGACCAGCTACGAGTTGAGTCTGTTGTTGTTCGAGCATCTCAACATATCTGCAACTGTTAGCTTTGTCGCATGGAACAGCGAGGAGTACACACCCTTTGGGATAAACCTTGTCCTGCGACTTCTTCCTCTCGCCAAATACACAAATGGCGTTATCAGCTTTACACCTACTGCAGGGACTAGCTCCGTCGCACTGTTCTTGTTAGCACGATGATTCAGGTGTTATCACACAAAACATACTTTTGACTTCTTGAGACGGCAGCGATCGCAAGCTTTGCAGACTCGCTTTCGGATGTTGTCTTGAGTTTCCTCCATTGAATTCGAACGCGACGACATGATGGCCGATTGAACACTATTCGTGCGAGCCTAACAGGCTTATAGACAGACTATTATAGCCGATGGTATGCAAGTCACAAAGTCTTCTATGCGGAGACAGACAGTTGGTGGAACTCGACTGGTAAGACGCAAAGTGGAAATTGGGCACCTAAGTACATATGGCTTGGTGGGCAGCGTGGCATTATATCTTTTAACGTCAGTGGGCAGCTACAGGCGGACGCTCGGCGTTAACCTTGCGGGCGAGGGTGCTGAAGCTCGGTAGTGAAAGTATAATTACACGCCCGGCCCACCGTCCGCTGCTAAAGCACCCTGGTGTCTTCACATCATCAGTCGTGCGTAGCCCCGTTAGGATCACGTTAGTCGAATTGCAGGGGTGCAGGGTCTTGCGACACTGCGCCAACCTTACAAAGACACTGGGCTCAACTTCGGCGGAAACCCAGTGACAAAGCCAGACGGAATCGGCCACCTCGCGCACCGTGGAACAGAAGATGCCAACTGCCGCCGAATCACTGGCCGACCGTGAGGGACGGCGACTGGTGACGTTGTTCTTAGGCATGCCCTGCGCAAGATCAGAGCTTCGAAAAGGGCCATAGATCGCACCTCTTAGGATGCTCGGCTCGCGGCAAAAGCCACATCCACGTCCGAAAATGTACGGATCAAGTCAACGCAGAATGATGAGCCTCTGCCAACAGCGGCACTGCATCAGCACTATCCTTGACAGTTGAGGCACAGCAATCTGCAATACACGCCTCGTGCTGGCAGCGTCATCATTATGGCTCATCACTAAGAGTGATGGTCAAAACCCACCGACGTCTGGGCATTTCCGCGCTGTGGTGTCGGCCGAACGAGAGCAACAGCCTCCCGCGCCGGAGCTGACTGCTTTCTACACACCGAGCAATCTGCCTTCGCAACATTCCTACCTATTTAGATTGCCAAATTCGCGCATTGCAAGCGGTACGCCTGACTACCCTGATTCGGAAATAAGCGAGCAGGCCCAATCATGGGCCACGATCTTTTCTCCCAGGAACTCGATGGCTTCGTGGCCCACAATGTACTTCGACAAAGTTCATGCTCTTCTGTACATGATGCTTCCAACCACGACGGACTAATTGCACTCTCGGATGTGTCCTGCGGAGACAAAGTGTGCAAGGGCATTCAGCAACATGCATCGGTTGAGGCTGCTGACAACACATCAGACTTGGATGTCATTGGCCGCCAAAACCTTGAATCAGAAAGTCTGCGAAGCCTGCATTGCTTCAACTGAGATCGACACGGGTCGGTGCTCCACAGGCCCTGCATTGGGTCCTTGAACGCTGCTTATCAACGCCCTGCAGCACGAAATGGACCGCCGGTGTCGTACAGGGCCTCGATACTCCCCGTGTGGTTTTCGACTTTGCTCCCGCGAACGAAGATTATCAATGACTTCGCTTAAGCTTCATTCCATACTGGGACTCGTACTAATCCAGGGTCCACTACTTACTCATCCGCCTCTATCTGCTACTCAACTCCATGCATATTAGCGATGCCCTATGCCTCTCTAGGGTGGCAGTACAAACCTCGTACATCCTTCTCTGCTTTTCGATCTTTTTCCTTAATTGTGTCCCACAGATTGAAGGAAAGCAGGGCCAGGCAAGTCGTCGTCAGAGGAGGTGGCTGTGAGCATTCCATATCGGTACATCATTGCGACACGCTCGCACTAAATTTGTTGGCGAGCATATACACGGCGTGCGTCCTTTCACCAGCCTCTTCTACACCGTTGAAGAGCATCAACGATTCGTGCGTATCGTGCAAGCTGGCCTATGATGCGCGTTGGGGGCGTAGCGTCAGCGCATGTCAGCTCTTAGGCGTAATGTATCTCCTTGCCGGCGCGCTCTATACATTTACGGTTGACTGATCACTCTATCAACAAAGAAGTCAGGTGCAATTCGCTGACAAGCCCAAGTATCGTATCTTGATCGTGCCCACAAGGGTCGAGCTATCTTCTCCCTGATCGCGTTCTTCATACTTCAGTGTTGACATTACCAAGATTTTAGTCCATCAAATGGTACAAATACGTGCTGACAGATGTGCCACTATCAAAGGCGCAAAGACCATCACGCGGAAAACGCCCGGTGAACGATCAGAAGGCATCCGTGCAAAAGGTAATGTAAACTGCGTGGGGATATGTCAACAATACAAGATTTGATGATAAAATATCCTAATGTTGCAACGGTGCAAAGGAACCGTAGAATAACGACCAGTTTTAGCTTGCAGATGGTGATGCGTAAGCAGGGTACTCTTTGCGTGTCGTGTCCTCACAACACATTGTAGCAGCATATGGCCACAACATGTCATCCTTTCTTTTCTGGTAAGACATGCAGTCAAACTGCCTTCTCGTATTTATACTATATCCTTGAAATCACTACGTTGACCGCATTCACATGGACATGATAACTTTGGAAGCTATGGTGTTTTGTGCTAGTTATATCATCAAAGCACTTATCATATACTAAAGCCGTGTGTGTCTTCAGTGGATGGTTTCCTGCATCTGATCGCAACCTAGAGGCTCACCGACAAGCAGATGCATGTTGATCCAACGATTTAAGCAAGCAATGGCTGTTCATGATCCTCATGATTGCTTTTCCTCTGTTTTCGAGGCTGTTAGCAAGTGGGTAGTGCCAGCGATCCCCCAGAATCCCTGGCAAGAACCCCCGATGTCCAGCCTCCCCTGAGCAAATTCGACCACGACCATGACAACACATCTCCGACAAACCATGTATCATGACATAGCGTCACTCTCATTTCGCGCACAGTGCACGCCGATTCTTAAGTACACGATACCTATTGAAAATGTGGGTCGGCTGACGGCACACATCACCAGCCACAAGAGTGCCACGCGGCTGAGGCATATAACAGTAATCTGGGCAAGCCATTAGGAGCTGCAGGCGAGGACGCCGAGTGGCCGAGCCTTGGAATCCTTCCAAGCAACACCAATGCCGACGTTTCGAAACCATCCTCCCTAATTGTCGTGGCTCAGATTTCCAACAACGCAACCTTGGATTGAGCATGATCTTGTCGATTGCGGGGTCAGGACGAAACCCAGTCTCCTGACAGCCTGGGACATGGATGCACGACTCGGCGTCACAGCTCGACGAATTGGACCTGCAGCACCCAACCACATCGCAAGCAGTACGTCCTGTACGCTGGTCCCCTGTCGTGCGATTTGAGCCAAGACGTCAAGGCCGATTCCCCAGCTTCTTCTGAGCCCACGCCTAGGTTTCGCGTGACTGTCGAACCCACCAAGCCTCAATGCAAGACGTGTACATTACATTCGGTTGTACGAAGGATACGATCGCCAAGGTCTTCCTGCTAGCAGGCCGCTTGCAGCTTCCATGTGCAGCGTTCAAGGGGCGAATACGCTCGGATTTTGCGCTCGGTGTTCGGGCACTGGACCATCCGCTCTCCGCTCCGCTGCTAGGACGAGACGGCTTCCTACGCGAACATGAGTATCCGGGTCCGACACTGGAAAGCTCGCAGAATGTTGTCATTCCGTCGCCGTTGAGGTTCTGGAACGAGTCGAAAGGTTTTCGAGACTCGTCGCGACCACGAGACTGTGTTCTACTCGCTCTGCGGGATGATGTCAACCAGATTTGTTCATTGAACAATCATCTCGCGGATGTAGTTACAATGATCAAGCAGCATTGATCGTACGCAATTTCAGAGCGGCCGCCCGCTTTGCTAGTCGCGCGCAACTCGCAGAATAGGTGCATGCAGACGTGAGGCTCAAACGAACAGCATTGCAATTGAGGCGAGTTGACAAGAACCGTCTCCACTTCGCATCACGCACCGTCGCAAGGCTGAAGAAGCTTCTACAGAGGCGGACTATCAACAATATGCGCACCCACGTCACAACACGTTGCAAGTGCGGATACTCCACGTTGCTACCGCGTCGGCTCTACTCTCTTGGGTCGTTTGGTTGCACTGTGGAGGTGGAAAGGGAGGTTCAACTGTAACAAAAATATTTCTCTCGAACCTTACCGGTAGTTCGGCTATCGCACATTGTGGAGCGCGACGATGCGGTTGCTATCCGAAATATGCACATGCATAGCGAATATTCGTAATCTGATACTGCATCAACCTACCTCGGCCGATGTCATGAGATCTCTGACTCTGATCTGACATTGCGGTAGACCATGGCATTCTCCGTCACGGAGTGAATACCGGCGTCAAGGGTCCTCACCTGCAACAGATCACCTGGCAGGGAGTCCACATCAAATTTCGCGCACGAAGCACGCCAGCCTCACTTGCCTCGTACACGCAGCCAGCTTCCGGTCAGAACATGGAAAGCCTTGGCCAATTCTGATCGTCCCGTTGCATCGACTCCGCGCCATTCCCGCAGCATCCCTGCGGCAGCCGACCGGGCAGGCTGACAGCACCCACCAGAGCGGTACTACCGCCGCTCTATTTTGCAACCGCATCGACTCCACCTCGAAGCGAAAGTGTTCGAGACTTCTGCAAGGTTTGCAACTATTCGTGCAGCAATGCACCGGAGAACGTTGTTGAGCATTGAATATGACGTCGAGTTACGTGAATAACGTTGCACTCCATCGCGCATCGCACAACAACACCAACCGACATCAATGCCGGGGTTGTAGTCTTTACCCAGCATCGAAAAAGAGAAAATTTCACGTGCAGGACACTGGCTTCGTACGACACTACCACATCAGTAGCGAAATTCTGACAAATGCAACGGCTTTTAGAGCAGGGTTTTCAAAGCGCAAGATTGCTTGTGACTTTCTTTACCGATTGTCGATCGCCGAGCATTGCCCGATTCGACGATGCAAGCAGACTTTCGATATTAAGCACTCATCGCGCTACACTGAATGGAGGCTGGGAGGAGAGGAAGAACGCTAGATTGGGCGTCTGAACTGTCCGAGAGGACGCGATTCCCACATTTTGGAGGTTCTGTAGACGTGACTCGCGACCAGTCCACACAATCTACAAATGTACCAAAAAGCGATGCAAACCGTCAGCCAACAGACAGAGGGCGTGGTAGAAATCACAGTTGTCGAGCTCATGATAACACAGTTACTGCAGAGGCAGATCTCACCGGCTTTTTTAAACCCCGATATGCCTCCTGGCGGGGAACATGCGGTCATTTGCTACGCGCAGCATGCTCAACACCATGATGTAACGCATCTTAGCATCGCGATGCACGAGATGACTGTGCACATTCACGCTCCACTAAGATTCTCGAGACTAAACATTGATCCAGAAAGAGTAACGGAGATCCGAGATCATTACAGAGAACTTTTAATCCATCAAAGACACCCTTCTCGCAAATACAAACGCGCCTGAACCAATATCTATCGTGGTAGATTCGTCGGACATAAGCCATGTATACCTACAGCTCAATGTCAATCATCACGCGGCACATAACAGTTTGCCAAAATAAGCTTTGCATGTCCAAGACAGGCAAGTCTTCGCATCGCAATCCTTCAACTGTTTGCTCGAACAAACCGGAGCCGTACCAATCAAATCCGCAGGATTTTGACGATACTCTCGGAACATGTTTCTAACATGGCAATCGGGAGAATCCCATGCTGTAACGTACACCCGTACGCACACATTGCGCATGCGATTCAACCTCTACAAAATGCGGGACTTGACCTCACAAGAGTGGAGATTCCGCACCGATCAGAGATCCGATATTCAAGATGCATTTCCACATTCCAAATTAGCAACAATTCCATGTCGAAGAACATGTCTGCACCAATCACATCTCCATTCTCCAGATAACTATCTTTCCGCGGAGATCATACACGCAACAACATGGCAATCACGCACAAACCCCATCTTTTGATTCCCCATACGTGCATATTACCCCTTCACCCCCACATATCCAGGTCTCCTACTCCGCGGAGAACACAATTGCAAGTCCCAGGCACCATAAGGTGGCCAAGTACACAGCTTTCGCATCCCAGCGCAGATCTCTTTCATCATAGTGTAGTTCGTAGGACTTAGTCCAGAGAAAAATGGTCATGGTGTAAGAATAACGTCACGGCCTCGCCTCGCTTCGCCTACATACGCCGTTGACTGTATGTCCGGAATCTATTAGCATGCATAACGGCGTGGTCATTTCACCAAAGAGAATGCAAGGTCCGCGGAGAGGGAAATGAGGCGGGAATAATTGGCCACGGTGACAAATGAATCGTTTGTGAGTTGCGAGTAGGAGCAGAGCGAGGGAGTTCATTCTACTATCTCCGCTATGGATGATCTATTCGTCACTGTCCTTGTATGTTTGTTTTACTTTGCTGCGAGAAGGCGTGTACTGCGAGAAGTCAGGTTTCTGATATAAACGTTCATTGCCTTGGCTGATGCGAGAGTATTTCCTAGTCAGGATAGAGGGGTGACGGAAAGAGTGAAATACGATTTCGACCACGCGACATAAATAAACAAGAAAGGCGATCGGTGCTTGGTAGTTTTACATTTACCGTTGAATTGATTCCGGAATCAAACCAAAATCAAGTCGAGCTAATATCTCAATACAAACCTCTTCTCACACGTCCAACTTCCTTTGATTGCGTGTCATGAACTTTTGCATACGTACGCGCACTTTCAGCAATTGGCATTCCACCACTTCCATCTCTAAGTCTTGTACTCTCTCAGTCACATAGCCAGCACCGATACGCCTCGACCCTCCCGGAACATGAGACACAAGACATGGCCCTTGGGTCCAGGGTAAACGAAACACGTCCTAGACGTCTTGTCTCGAAGAGGCAATACCTAGCGCACCTTTTCCCCTTATCGTCACCAAGTTGATGTAAGCTTACATGTCTCTTCGCGCCATGGCGGGTACATACGAAGCACAGACAACGGCCCAATACGAGTACCGCACGTATAGATTGTTCATTGGGGACTAGAGAGGACATGCTACGTTGTGGATCGAGGAGTATGTTACGATGAAAAGCAGAAAGGTGGTAGTCACGGGTGTGGCTGCTGAGTCGATGTACGTTGCGAGTGGCTTTGTCAAAGTATAGCCCTATGAGTCTATCTATGTTGCTGACTTTGCCAAATCTTGGAAGTGTGGTTGCTGACGAATGGCACCAAGCACGCGACTTTCTTCGAATTCGCTGCCAGTGGCCAGCACACTCGGTCTGTCCATGACTAGTCAACCATGGATGTGGTAATGTTCTCTTTATCGAGAATCGTATACTATATGGTGCAAATCAGCTTTGTGCAACTTATCCGCTTTAACTCCGCCTCCGCCGAGGTCGGACGAAAGCGCCCACGCCCTTTTTGTCAGCACAGCAAGATGTCAAAGTCTGGCTCTTGACTTGTGCAAAAGGTGGGGGAACAGGGCGGACGGGAAGCGAAAGAAGCGAGGCGATGACTCTGCACAGTAGATGCCTGGAAAATAGGGTGTTTGTGCATGCGCAAGTAAGTAAGGGTCCAGGAGAAGAGTGCATGATCTACACGAGTGAAGGATGATGATCAGTAAATCAGACACGGGGTTGTGTCTCTCGGCACTCCGTCCCCTGCACGCTTCTGTGTCAGCAAAGGTGGGTATGGTGGGTGGCGTGCTTCTAGAGCTTCTCTGCTGTCAGCTTCGAACTGTTGACCGAAAATGGAAGTAGACACGGGTTTGCATTGTCGAATTACTGATTCGGAAGTAGGACGTATCCAAAAGATATGTATTTGCTCGCAAAGCGCCTGTCAGAAGGAATGAGCAGCCACGCCAGTCTGCTAGTAGAATGCCGTATGGCATTGACTTTATTTGATGTGGATATGGTGCGCCACAACGTAAAAGCAATCCAGCGATACGATGGTGTTGCTGGGTATATTCCATGTTTGGTGAATGAGCGACCATTTCCCTCCACGGACCGGCTCTTGTGCTGTTGCGAAGTATTGTCTGACTGATTGCTGTGGCAGCTGCTGAGATACTATGAGCATTTCGACAAAACCAGGTCGCGTTTCTTTCCAAACGGGCCAGACGCGATATTGGCTCCTGATTTGGCGCCTTTAACTGTTACAGACACGGGTAGGTGTGCTCGGACTCGGCGATGATGGACGTCATGGGAACGAGTGACTTCTGAAGTGGCGGGGCGATGTCAATGGGCGGGCATCATTTCATTTCGGAGGGCGCTTCTGCCAGGTCAGGTCTCGTAGCTGGACCTTGACCTCGTCCTTGAAGTGGTCGAAAGTGGAGGGGCCGGTTCCTATATGACCTCAGCTTCCTACTTGATATGTGGTGTATCGGGTAACATACTGCCCCCGCCATTCTTGGGCTCCATGTCAGGTAGTCTGTTGATCTTGCGATATGCCTTTTGCACGGCTCGGTTGAAGGTGGGACTGCGGACGAGCTGATGCATGTGTTAGCGGCGGAGGTGTTTCGAGGCACGGGAGCATGGAGGGGCGTACTTTGGCAACAGCCCAGGCCTGTGATGCTATCAGTCTCAGCTCATGATTCTGTCCGGGCGACACACACCTCGAAGAAGTAGAACCAGGGCGCCATATTGTCTCCAGATGCGGCGGTGGGTGCTGGGTGTCGGTGGCGTCGGGGGTGGAGCGCAATGGAGATGGGCAGAGGGAAGAAGAGGGTCCAGGCCGAGGCGACGATGGCGCATAGAATTGGAGCCGCCCCTGCCTTAGCACTGCTGTTAACATGCCGAGTACCAGTCTCGCAGTGCTGGAGACGTCCTGTCACGCAATCCTCGCTCACTGCAACAACATATTTTCGCCTGCGCACTGCAGAATTGGAGCATATCGCGCCTCAAATCGCTTCTGTACGACACAGAAGTCAGCCACTGCCGCCACAGCCATACGACGCGACCACTCCCTGCACATATCAGAACGCGCCCCAATCGCTACATCGCCATCATTATACGTCGTCCGCATCCGCCCCTTGTGCAGGCATCGCGCACGTGGGGCCCGCAAACAGTTGCGCTGCAGCCTTGCGGATCGGCAATCACCAGGCCTGTCACATCGCCATCGCTTTCGCTTGCGGCCTGCGCGTGCTGCACGCCTCCCGCCGTCACCATTCAGTCCTCCACCACCTTCCTGGCCCCCCCGCCGCCGCCGCCGCCGCCGCACAAGAGCCTCTCCAAGCTGCACAACAAGCTGCGCGCGCTGCGGCGCAAGGCCAGGACCAAGGACGGCGTCGTGACCCGCGGCGAGCCAGAGACCATGGCGTCGGGGCAGGTCCCGCTGTCGCCCACATCGTCCAAGCGCTCGCGTAGCAGAGACAGCAACCCCTCGGCCGCCGCCTCGTCGCTGAACACGCCCGCCCACAGCACCCACATGACCCCGTCGGTGAGCACCAACAGCCTCATCATCCCCTCGTCGACGCCCAGCACGCCCCTGCACGGCGACCACTACGTCCCCGACGGCACCCCGTACCCCGCGTTCTTGCGCCTGAGCAGAGGAGGCAGGTACACTCGGCCTGCAATATGCTGCCGCGACACTGGGCTGACTGAGACACGCAGACCTGCATGCACGATGGACGCATCTGGAGATGGCCCAGCTTGAGCGTCTGCGCGACGGCGCCCACGCCCACGCCCACGCCGCCGACGAGCCCTACGAGTACGCGCGATGCAACACGGAAGAGTACGCGCCCCGCAACCGCTATGCCAACGTCGACCCCTACCAGGCGAACCGCGTGAAGCTTGACGTGCCCGACGGCCACAGCGACTACATCAACGCCTCGCCCGTCGTCCTCACCACCACCGCCTCCCAGACGCCCCTCAGATACATTGCTACGCAGGGTCCCAAGTCCGACAGCTGGTCCCACATCTGGCGCATGATATGGCGGGAGAACCAGGAGCCCGCCGTCATTGTCATGCTCACACAGACCCACGAGCAGGGCCGCGAGAAGTGCTTTCCCTACTACCCCGTATCGCCCTCCAACCCCGACATGCGCGTCAACGAGCACGATGAATTCGAAGACGGCTTCATGCACAACCTCCATCTGGCATCGCTCCGCCAAAACGAAGAGGCCAGGACAGAGGTTCGGGAACTCGACATGACAGCCGACGAAGGCGCCGATTCGCGCAAGATCTGGCATCTCCTCTTCGCCGGCTGGCCAGACTTCTCTGTCCCGGAAGGCGCCGAGAAGGCTGCACTGCTCAGACTGGTCGATATCTCAAGGGAGAAGAACGGCTACAACGCCGCCAACCCCCGCATCGTGCACTGCAGCGCCGGCATCGGTCGCAGCGGCACCTTCATCGCGCTCGACTGGCTTCTCCAGGAGCTCGACGAGGGCAGCCTCGACTCAACCCCTGATAATTCCGATCCAGTTGTCGAGGTTGTTGGGAAGCTTCGAGACCAGCGCGCAGGCATGGTGCAGTCCAAGAACCAATTCCTCTTCCTGTACGACGCCCTCCGCGAACGTTGGCGTGAGCGCTGGATCGCTGCGCATCCCGCCGAAGCTGCTGAGCTGGGCTTTAGCAGTAACAAGTCGACGCCAGAAGCTGAGCCTGCGCTGAAGAGACAGAAGTCGATGCGCGCGGACGATGCGGGTGGGAATGGCACGTATGTGAGTGATGCAGCATCCAACGATGCGCGCGCAGCCCTCGAGGCAGAGCTCATGGATGCGGATATGAGTTATGAGAAGGGGAAGACGTAGTCAACACCCTTGATTAACATGTCCTTTTTCTCTAGGACCTTTTGGGCGGGACGCTAGGTCGCCAACGGAGTATCCAATTCGACGACAAGCGCAAGGTGCATCGATATCAGTCTTATGGGAGCATTCCCGCTGCGCCAACAGGCCCGGTGGTTGTGGGCACTGAGGAGATCGGCGAGAGCGAGAGCGATATTGAAGCCCAGTACCCGCATCCTCATATAAGGCGGACGTATCCTCGTCGACCGAGGCGGAGGTCTTCTGTCACCGCCTCCCAGTCTGATTTGGTGCATCATGGCGAAGATTGCAGCTGTACTGACGGTCAAATTCTCGCTTCTGCATTGGTCGTGGCCCTCTCTATCATTATTGTCATGTTTGTGTATTGGCACACGTTTGGAGTTTGAGCACAAGTCGTGTGTTGGGGAGCCTTTTCCTCTGTCGTTTACTTTTCTCTTCTTACTTGCGATTGAACGATGCATAGCGTTGCGGGCTTCGGAGCTTTGGGATAGATGCATGCATGTACGTTGATGGGAGATGGCCTGGGCCTTGATAATTCATAATGAAGAGTATGTTATCCTCGATCCAGGTCGTTTTGTTCTTATAGACCGACATACTGAATGAGCAGAACAGGACAAGATGGTGCGTGTACATCCTCATAGCATGGGTATCTCATTGCTCAATACATCAATACATGCACCCTGTAGCATCTCCAGCTTTCTTCACACTACTTAGAAAACCGCGCCTCCAATGATAAATACTCTCTCCTCTTCCCTCCTAACCCACTGCACCACCCTCTCCGCACTCATCTTCAACGCACTCCTCCCCGTCCCCGCCGGCGCAACAGCATACAGCTCGAACAGCGGCGTGCTCCAGCCTAACGCCACATTCGTCGTGTTGGTTTCGTGCACGACCTTGAGCGTCGTCGGCTTCGCATGTAGCGTTGCGTGCAGTTTGGCGTATAGGTTGAGTAGATGGCGTTTCTGCAGTGGTGAAGAGAAGTAAGGGGAGTACGAGGGCATAACGAACTGCACATTCCCCCGCGACTTGTAGAGGAAGTGGCGCAGTGGCGTGCCGGGGACGATAGAGACGGTGGATGGACGATCTGTTCGGACTGCGTCTTTGATCACGTCTATCGAGCCGTTCTTTTTGAGAGACTACGTATCATGATTAGCCATGCTTCAACTCGCTGCTTGACCGACGCATCGATCAATTCCACATGGAAACCGAATTATTCTACTCCCGGATACATTTTGAACGAGATGGGTGCAACCGGGATGATAGACGGAAGTCGGAGCTTTGATGGACATGTCGTCGGAGCCACAACAGTCCGAGTCCGAAAGCCAGACCCGCGCACGCGATGTACGAAACGAAAAAAGGCGTGGTCAGGCAACCACTTAGGTTGGAAACGCGCGAATTTACCCCCTTTGATGCCCCGGTGAAGATCCCCTCGCATTTTTGGCTCGATTGGACAACCCAAGACTCAGGCGTGCAGGACCCGCGGGGCGCAGAAGCATATAGGGAGATTTCGTAAATGTTGTAAGGAAAGTAAAGCACGTACCTCGACTAATTCGTCCCTCATGGCCCTTAGCTCGAAGAAGCTCTCTTTCTCCGCACTAATGAGCAGAATCGCAACCTCGTCAGGTGCGCCCTCGCTCGTGCTGGGTCGCTCCTCAATTGGCTCCGTGGGATGTTCCAGGTTCAGAAAACTGACGTACATGTACAGGTAGCCGGTGTTGTTGAAACCTGGGAGACATAGAGGGATCCAATTTTCGCCGCCGCCGGCCTTGACGCTGCCGGCTTCGAAAAGCATGTTGAAGATCAGGTGCAGGTCGCCCGGATGCAGGCTGTGCTTTTTGGGCCGCACGACGGAGACGAGCTTGCCGCTAGCTACGATGAGGCCATAGAGCAGGTTCTCAGATCGAGTTTTAAGGAGCGTGTTGTTGATGGTGGAGCGGTGGGATTTGCGAAGCTTGAGGCATTCGAGGGCTGAGAGGAGAGTTGATGACGAGCCTCGCGTGAAGCCATCGGCAAGTGCTGATAGCAGTGTCTCGGTGCCCTGGAGAGGTCGTCGGAGGTCGTAGTTTGCACGCGCTGCAAACATGCGCTCCATGCTGGGTAATGTGAGAGTCGAAAGGATCTGCATGTACAGCGCCTCGAGCTGTGTGCGGAGCTGCGAGTCGCTCTCCGGCAGCCGTGTGATGGCCACCAAGTTCAGAGGCCCCTTGGACATGACGACGAACCGCACATCGCCCGCTGTGAAGCCCCTGAGAACATCATTGGTGGACTGGTAGAAGGATATGATGGTCTGCACCACGCCGATGTAGTTTGTGATAAGCTGGTCGTCACCGTGTCTGCTGTATATGGGTTTACCAGCACTCGATAGAATGAGGAAATGCTTTAGTTTGGCACGCCATTGGCGCATTACAGCTTCTATTACTACATCAGCGCACGCTACTTGGAGGAATACAGTGTATGCCAGACCTTCGTTGGACCCGTCCCCACTGATGCCTTCAACCTCGTCAAACTCCTGGTTGAAGGCTGCGTCAAATTGAGCATCAAGCGGGAACATGCTCTGCGCCTCGCTGTCGGCGAACTTGTGCCCCAGAGACCGCAAGAGTGTCTTCTCTGTTTCTGTCTTCTCGTCCTGGCCAATGACCTCGCCCAATATGCTCTCGGCATCGCCTGGGCCGCCAGTGCTCGGCATATAGCTCATGATGCTTGCGCTGTCATCGGCTTCGCTCGCGCTGTGCGAGGGCAGATTCATACCCAGGAAGCCACGCTTGCCATCCTCGACGGTGGGCATGTCATCGCGCGTCTCGTTGCCAAATGCTTGTCCATTGCTCAGGGAGAGCTGGGTGGTGGCTTTTGAGACGAGCTGGGGCCGCGATGGCGCTTTGCGTATCGAATGAGACGTCGACGGTCGCGAACTGAGGTATCCCAATTGTGGTCGTGGAGGCAGCGGTGGCGGGGTGCCTTCACGTGAGGGCGAGGAGATTCCGCTAGTAGATGTCCTGCGCGAGATGTTGTTTATTATGTTCAGCGTGGGGTTCGCAAAGTCGTGCTGCTCGACATCGTCGGCCTTCTTGGAAGAGGCATTGCTGCTCTTCTGCGTTGGTGTTGTCGGAGCGCTTTGCGACGGCGAGGCCGCTCCTTCACACGCAGCACTCCCGGTCTCGGGCATCAAGGCTGTAGTAGCAGTGCCTCATCGAGGCAGCACGCAACGTGAAGGGATTGGCAGCATGGTCGACCTGTGCATGTGGGGATGCGTCAACATGCGTGACGCTTATCATGGGGATTACGACTCGTGCATGGGCCAAGGAACAATGTCAATGACGTCGCGCCTTGTTTCTCACCAGGAGTGCAGCTACCTTTGCAGCGCTCCGTTCACATACTGTTTAACTGATATTGTCGATTACTGTTTCAGCCTTCCATTGAGGATGTTCTAGGCATGCTCGGATTTAATGCTGGAGGCGGACCATCCAGACCGTCTTAAGTAGACCTTTACAGGTCATCTTGCTCAAATTCTCAAGGATATCTTCCTGTCGTTCTGTTACTGGCTGTAAAGCTTCTTAGAAACAGTCAACATGACCTGTCGTCCATTGAGTACATGGGAGAAGAGAGGGTGATGAGGGGCATTGTGAGCAACTTCATTGCTATAGCAGTCCCAAACAAGTCCGAGAGGAGTAATAAACATGAGTGCGTTGACTAAAGGTGTTCATCTTTGATCCCTTCCTCTTCATATCGTTCGCTCAGCCGAGTCTTCGCCTCCCTCATCCACCTGCGGTAATCTTCTTCGCCTACGCTGAACCGCGAAAGCATCACATACGCTACGAACCCCGAGATCTCATACATGAGTACGCCAGCGAAGAGCACGTAGCTCGTCACTGTAGTCCACCAACTTGCCCCTTCGATATACGCACAGATGCCCAGGGTGGTGGCTACGAGAGAGCATATAGTGAATTCAATCAGTGCAGTGGCCGTCGTCACCTTCAGTGCTGCTTCTTGTTTGCGTAAGACATGGGAAGCAGATACCATATGCGTTTTCATACGGTCAATGGCATCGCGCTCCGCGGTTGAGTCGCGTCCCAGTGAGTCGAGGGCATACTCTTTCTCGTCTATGGCCTTGGTTTCGAGATAAAAGTGTTCTTGAAGCTGTGGTAGACAATCTTCGTAGGTCGAGGTGTCATGACTGGGACCTAGTGGCTCGAGATCGAGTGTTTCAGAAGCGTCGTAGTCTGCGTTGGTGCGCTGTTGAGTCCATGTGTCAGAGGTCGAGTTCGATATGATCCTGCGATGCTCATGCCTGCCTGGAAGTCTCATCGCGGCAGAGGTATGAGACCTCGGTCCTTCTTGGATCTCTACGCATGTTCAGCAAGCGATGAGCGAGATAAGTCGCTGTCAACGTACCGTAGTAAGACTCAGCTGCCACCAACGGAGGCAGTACTAAGAGGAACAGAGGCATGATCTGCCCGACACTCATGCTATTGTCGATATCCACAGGGGCCGAAGAATGCCACCGGTTTATGTAGAGTTGAGTGAAGCCGAAGGATATCATGAAGCAGTGCATAGGCCCAAGAGACAAAAAGGATCCGCTGTAAGTACCTGACGCCCTCCAGGCGACCAACCAGTGGCGCAGAAGTCCCTCGCTTCTGCGGATTCGATCGAGCTCTCTTCGGCGTGAAGTCGAGTTGTGCTCAAGGATAGCTTCTTCTGTTATAATGTCCAGCTCTTTCTTCGTCGGGTGCAGTGTTTTGCGCAGCTGTCTCGTTCGCAAGCTGAACAATGTGCGTTCCAGGAATGGTGCCCCGTCGTTGTTCTGCTTGTATGACCATCGAATGCGTACCACGTACTGACACGTCAGAATCACGAGAGTGAGGGACACGGATAGAACGTCGTCGATCTTGAGATTGGCCTTGGTATATATCCCTTGGTTACCAAAATACTTGAATGTGCATGAAACCGGAAGAGTCACATCCACTGAAGCCAGGTTCATGATGAGAGAGTACATGAGAAGCAGAAGAAGACATATCATGCCGAATACTCGCCAGTTATGAACAGCGCCGTGTTCTAGGAAGTACTCACGTAGGCAGTCCAGCGTGGCTAGATGCGTCGTCGAAGAGAACCAGGCTAGGGAGAATGCCAGCTGGAACTCCCAGACGGACAGAGTGCATTGGTTCGCCGCGGCAGCAATCAGAATTGCAAGCCCTGTGGCGAGTTGCTGATCGCTGAGAGTGAGGACGAAACGGGTTACGACCTCTTGACGTTGTACTCGACTTAGTTTTCGATGTGGCGGTGGTTGTCGTCCGAAGCAGAGGATAGTCTTGACTTTGTTGCAAATCCAGACTAATGGTGTTGCATTCTTTTCCGACGGAAGCCATCTCTGGAAGCTGGCAATGACAGCCTCATCTGTCTCGTTGAGGTACCAGGCAGGAAGGGAGTCGGTCAAATATCCAAACGCAACGGCAGCAACCGCAAGTAGCGCTGACACAATGTATGCATACAAGACCTAACGTATGTTACTTCGTGTCTTACATGGTCGAGTTCGTGTGCTCTTACTCCTGGCCCAGCAATGTCAGTTGTGGCTTTGATCCTCGCCCGCGTGTTGCAGTCCAGAACGGCGCAGGCTCCCATCTTTATCTAGATCAGTGGTGTTGATTCAGTCTGTAGATGGATTGCGGTCGCATGGGCAGCAGAATGTGTTGGTGAAGACATGGGGTGAACCAGTAACTGCAGCATCTAGTCTGGCGATCGCCGGAGTCAGTCCGTAGTGTGACCAACAGAGTAGCTTTCCGGGGGCCCTAGCACCGATTGTCCGATCCTGTCCTGGCTACAAAAGTGACTCGCTTGGTGATGGTGGTACTGTTTGCTGGTGGAGATGCGAACGACTGTACTGTGAATGTACATTGTAACTCGTACTCTCATGCTAGTCGCGGTGGCATGGCTGTAAACCAAGGGCCATCTCGAATCGCCCACGGTGGCTGGTCGGAGATAACACTCGCGGGTAGTCGATTAGTCACCGCACAGAGACCTCAATGCCGATAACGTAAGTGGCAGCCAGAGGTGAAGGAACTGCGGGGGCAAAGTAACGTGACCGCGTGACGCGTCTTTATCGATAAATCAAGCGGGCCTTGCCACACCTGTCGGGCAAGTTGTTCTAACACTACTGCGATCTCCCTCCTCAGCATAGAAGCTTTACACTCGGGTATGTCATCTCATTCGCACACCTGCTCGACATCATGCCGCTCGGCTTCGAACGACTGAACGAGCGCGCGCAGCGTCCGAATGCGCTCATTAACTTCATACGCACGATCCCCGGTCCCTCGTCCGCCACAGCCGAGAACATACTCAACCGCGTCGCTGCAGTATGCTATCCCTTCATGAAGGCGAATATGATCCTCGTCCAAGCTCTCGAAGAATTTCCATACAACAATGAATTCGTTGGTCGCAACTTCAATGCTGGCGAAGTCATACAGCTTGTGCTACGAGACCGTCATGGAAGATGGCTGCCGCAGCGCATGGTGGAGATGGTCATGGTACACGAGTTGGCGCACTGCAAGCAGATGAATCACTCCCAGGCGTTCTGGAAGGTGCGCGATGAGTACGCCGTGGACCTACGAGCGCTGTGGGCCAAAGGATATACTGGCGAGGGTCTCTGGGGCAGAGGACGTGATCTGGAGACTGGTGCTGTGCAATTGAAGGATACGGACGTTGCAAACATTCCTGAGCATCTCTGTGGAGGCACATACGGACGAAGGTCCAAGAAGAGGAAGCGAGGAGGCAAAGACAAACCGACACTCTCATACGCAGAGCGAAAGCAGCGCCGGATACTGAAGAAGTTCGGTGCGAATGGGCAATCATTGGGCGCCGATGACGATACGAAGATCAAGTTGGAGGGAGGCGTACCTAAAAAGGGCAAACCCCGGGTCGCTGGGAGTGCGAGAGGTCGTGAGCTCAGAGCCGCTGCTGCACTTGCGCGGTTTGACACGGTGAAGAAAGAGGTCACAATCAAGAAGGAGGCTACGCCATCGGACAGTGAGACCGAGGATGAGTCAAGCGAACAGGATGCAGCTATAGACGTGGACGGCAAGAAGATGGTCGACGATCAGGGACGTTTCCTCGTCAAGATTTGCGACGAGGAGGATGATCCAGATGATAACGCACGCCGGGAGTTCGCTGAAATCCAAAGCATGGCACCGGAGAAAGCAGCAAAAACGACTACTGCCAAACCGAAGATGGTGGCGGCAAGCAAGGCGGCGGTCAAAGAGGGACCAAAGTCTACCACTTCTGAACGAGGAGAATCGAATGCTTCTGCCTCCTCCGGAGTCGTACATCTTGACGAGATCTGGAAGCGCCGTCCCGATGCATCAGCAAAGCCCAACGAGAGCCGCTTGAAGCCACAAGAACCAGACAGCCCAGTCACATGCAGCATCTGCTCCCTCGAGAATGGTCCTTCGACGCTCACGTGTGCGGCCTGCTCGAATGTCCTGAAGCCAGACTTTGTCCCCGATCATTGGTCATGCCGCAGTGCATCTTGTGCTGGCAGTACGTATCTCAATGCGGGCGATGCTGGATCCTGTGGTGTGTGCGGTGCGTTGAGGTCGATGAATTGATAGGCTTAACGAACTTTACGATATGATACCCTCCAGAGCTATCTTGTGTTCCCTTCTGATCCTCATCATCTCGTGAGCGTGTCTTGATGCTTGGATGTTCGCAGGATGTCTGCATTATGTAAGCGCGACCAGGGTGCGCGACTAGTCGGCAGGCACGAGGCGAGAGCTTGGTGCGTGTGTATGCGGAGAGCTCCAAACAACGTCACCTCCATCACACGACTATCCTACCACCATACCACCACGTCGCAGCGTGCGACCCGAGCTACAGATAATAACCCATATACCGACCGTCCTCGTTCCCTCGAACCCCTGCGACAATGGCATCGCGCATCCTCAGCCCGGCGTTCCGCACAGCTACCAGAGCTCCCGTCGTCGCCCGCAACTTCCAGACCAGCGCCGTGTTGAGACAGGATGCTGTCATTGCACCAGTAAGGAAGCCTGTTGGCGCGTTTCGAGGAGGGTAAGTCGATTGTCTTGGCACCATGGAGGAAATGCGGTAGAATAAATGCAGCTAACATGTCTTAGGCTCTTCGGTTTCCTGACGGGCGCGACCACGGCCGGAGCAGGCATGTACTACTATGTCATCGACGAATACCGCGTCTCAAACCAGCTCTTGACTGAGGACATCTATGTACGCCTTCGTCCCTAGAGTGGAATGTCTAAGTACGAGTACGAGGTCGCTGACTTTGATCCAGGCTCTACAGTCTGCGGTACAACGGATAGAAGGCTATGTCAGGACTTTGGAAGAGAAGGTCGACACGAGGAGGAAGTAACGCTGGACGACATGCGAGGATCGATCAACTGGCAAATTGCACAGAAATGCTGAGGACACACCAGCGCTGGGAGCGGCTCTATGGTGGGCATGTATAATATATCCTGAGTTTCCTTTGCGGTCGTACTGAGTCTGCTCTTGTGGTGGAGACAATCAACCTATACGATTCATATGCTTCGACATCATGACCATGCATCAACATGTCTAGGACGCGCCTGCAGTGACAAACTCTATTACGACCTGCTGAAATGGCTCAGTCTACTTCGACGCCTCTGCCCAGCGCCATCACAGCATCCACCACATCACTTGTGGGCCTCTGCGGAGAAGGATCTTATCACAAAACTTTGGGGCAAGGGTCAAGACGATGAGCAGATTTGGGACCAGGGCAAGTCCAGCATGAAGAGTAGAAATCGGGAGGAGGCGAGGGAGAAAAGGATAGCGCTGACCTCCTGATGCTGTATCGAGCCTGAAATTTGAGACGTAGAAGCTGAGCACAAGCTGAGGAAGGACCAGTTGAAGCAAGAGAAACGGAATGTCGGAGATGGTGGAAAGGTTTGCGGAACCAAAGTACCTTTTGGTAGGCTGAAGAGCTGTTGACGTTCACTTCTCACCGACAGAAGCTCGTCTGCATTGGTTCAATGTCCTACACTGCCATTGCGCCTCGCGACGTTATGCAATTTCACGTTCGCAGTGACAGCCCTTACTCCGACCTGCCATCGACCTGCCTCCTATGTACTCAGTTCCACCTCCGCAATGCATAAAACACACAACGATCCTCAACACCCCCAATCTCATCACTGCAAGCCCAGCACCTCATCCGCAACACAACTGCAACACATCTCTCACCCAGCAACAACATGCCGAAGACTTGGACACCACTCGAAGAACGCCAGCTGCTCGACCTCCGTGACAGGGATAAACTACCATGGTCTCAGATTGCTGAAGAGTTGTCTCGCACCCAGGGATCTTGTCAGCAACACTATAGCAAGCTCCGAGAGGAACGAGCAGCCAACTTGGTGACCTGGACGCCGTCACCCGAACAAGCTCTCATTGACGCCAAAAGCCATGATCTAAACCCTCAAGCTATAGCTGCTGATTTGGAAATTTCAGTCAAAGCAGTATCAGGACAGTGGAATCGGCTTAAGAAGGAGGGTCGAGTCCCCGAAGAGATGCTAGGTGAGCCACATCACAAGGAAGTCAAACCGTGGACTCTGGAGCAAGACGTACAGATTTTGGAGTTGTATATTGCTCTTGTGGACGATAGAGGGATCTGGGAGAAGGCAAAGTTCGAGAACAGAACCATGAAGGAAGTGCAGCAAAGGAGAGTATGGTTGGTGACTCACGATTCGTCAGGATTGTATCGGAGGATGTTACCTATAAAAGGGTAGATGAGGAGTGAAATGATGGGCTGATAGCGAAGAGGTGAGAATATGATTCAGACATTTGGAATCTCAATGTCCGTTCTCAGCAGCCGCTCGGGGACAAGACGGTAGAACGACGCTCGTTCACATTACTAGGTTCCAACGCCGACAGCGTGCGGAACCATTGTGGCTGAAGGACAAAGGACCTCAGAAAAGGCAAGATTCCATCATGTTTCTCTATGGTTGGAACTGAAGCACCAAGACGTTTCGCAAATGTCGCAACCCGCTTTACACCAGAACATTCTACAGCTTCACAGCAAAGCGTTCCATGATCGATACATATGCCCTTACGCTATTTTCTTCCTTACCCATCTCCACCAATATCTGCACCTTCACCCTCAATCTCACTACCACTCCAGCATGCCAAAAGCCAGATCAGCCAACGAAAACAAAGTATGGACGCCGCAACAAAATCAAAACCTCATTAATTTGCGCGGAGTGGAAATTAAACTTTGGGTTCAGATCGGCATCAACCTCAAGCGCTCTGTGAATCTTGCAAGACGCAGTACGCATACCTCCGACCAGATATTACAGGGTCATATGTCGAACATGGGGTTGGGGAAGAGGGGCAGAGCGAATAGGTGGATGGGTAGTGGATGCGGGAAGGGAAGATGGGTAGGATGGAGACTGTCACCATTGGGTATGCGTAGTCTGAGACCTTTGGCACATGGCGTGGAATTTTGATCGAGTCTGATGTGCTTTACGCGCATGTTCTCATAGCTATGACTACGAGCTCAATCAAAATGACCTGGATCAAACGAATGACTGGGTTTTTTTGTTAAATACAAATGAGTGGACAGCTCATACGCTTGAGCCTTAATCAAATGATCGCCACGATCTCATCCTCTTCCCATTCTACCACTACCGCCCTGATTGGTGTTCTCAAGCATACGATCGCCCCAGGGCTCTTGTGAGTAGTTGCAAGACCCTCTCAACTCTCGATGTTCTGGTCTTGTCCAAGTCGACCGGGTCACATCCCCTACCAGTGTCGACATCCAAGCGCCCGGGGCTGACGCTCTTGGTTTAGCATGTCAGCTTCCACGAGCGGATCTCATACTGGAAGTTGGGGTAAATAACAGGCTGACAGAGACCAGCAGTGGACAGATTGATCCTCGATGCGCCCGCGCAGTTATTGCTTTCGTAGCCTCGCCCTGTAAGCCAAGGGAGTCAGCGTGACACAGTATCATTATACAAAACCTTTGCTAGGCAGATGGCAAACGTATAACTCACAAGTGCAGCCTCGATCAATGGTCTTGAGTCTGATAGCATGCGTGGAATCGGCCCTGAAGTTGCACACGTCTTTGGCCACGGTACGGTCAGGGCCGGGGTTCTGGCAGTCGGCGTAGCGATAGTTGTTCATGACTGTTGCCGCCTGGGCGACAGGAGCCACGACGGCGAGAGCCATGCTGGTGATAACGCTGATCTTCATCTTGATAAGTGGTATGGCTGACTTTGTACTCCTTGTCGTTGCTGTTGAATGTGTGGATGTAGATGGCTCGCTGCGCTGTGGTGATGCTAGAGAGGCTGCTGCCTCATTGTTTATACGTCAATTGAAGGCTCTGTAGAGTAGCGAATAACACCTCTTGATGGAATTCACTCTTAGCTTCGCGTTGGTGTCGGCGAGTCTTGCCTTATGAAGTCTATACTCTGGTCTGCTAACAAGCAATGCACAATTTACTATACAACTACAGGGTGTAGTTACATCTCAAAAAGCTTTAGGTATGTCAGACAAGACTGCCTGATGTAGTTCACTCTTAGTTTTGGTTTGGTGTCGGTACCTCTTACCTAATTAGGTCTATGCTCTAGTTTGCTGCCAAGTGGCATCGGCATGTGCTTACGTGCAAGAATTTGGCCGATGTTCCGCAAATATTGATTGTATCCACAAAAAAAGGCACGTTACGTCGAGCTTCGCTTGGATTGGGCAAAGAACGTTCGAAGTACAGGACGTCATCTCGTTTCTAGACCTACACATTCGGCTGAAGGATGGCTCTAAGATTTATGGGACTTCAAGGGACGAGAATAGGCTCTTGGTCAGGAGTAGAGGCAGATAACTAGAAGAAGAACGTGTTAGATTGGGGAGGAAGGATAGGAAGGAGGCGGTACAAAGCCATGCTGAAGGTGAGGGAGCTGAATGAAATGCTATCAAGAGATAAAGATACACAGAGAAGGGACGAAATCACACGAATGCTATGTTCTCACAAAGATTATGTTACTGAGCAGCTACTGTACGTACAGTTTCCACGAATGTGTCTCCTCTCGATCCTGCAGTCGAGTGCCCGGTATGTGTCCCAAGCTCGATGATGACAAAACTGGGGAAGTGACGCAGCGCATGGGGAGCAGCTCATCTTACTCAAACAATGAATCCCGTGGAGAGATGATCTTCCGCACATGTTCAGGGCCATGACCAGCTATCCTTAATCATCCCCAAAATCCAAGAACTCCTTCATCGCACTCCTAGCCTCCTCCGCCTCTGTCTCTGTCCTCTCTTTGCTTTCCCTCACCATCTCCCGCACCTTCTTCGACACTCCTTTCTCTACCCGCTCCGTCACAAGCCTGCCCACCTGATCCCTCGAAGGCAACTCCGCTCCCGCCTCCATCGCTCTCCTTCTGTGCACCTCCAGCTCTAATCCGAACTGCATTGTAAAGCACCCCGCATATTTCCTCAGCTCCGTTATCCACTTGCCATGCACATTCCACTCAATCCGCATTTCGCCCGTCTCGCCTGTCTCACCCATCGCGGCTATGAATGTCTTCCCAATCCGTTTCTTGGGTAAAGACTCCCACTCCACGACAAGGTAGCTGCCAATACGCCCTTTGCTGAGCCAGCCGCACAGAGGGCCTTTGTTCTTTGTGGTGTTGTCTATCGGATGGATGAAGATGAGGTATGCGTCGGGCGATTCGAGCACGATGCCGATGCGATTGAAGTCAACGTCTAAAGGTTCAATAATGGTCGTGTGTGAGTTGAAGAGCGGGAGGGGCGTAGCAACGATATCGTCGCAGAATCTGTCCAGTGACAGGTCGTTGGCGCGGATGTTGGCGCCTGCGGTTATGGAGTGGTTTGGGTCAAAGGCTGTGGCGGACAATAGATGCTGGGAGGCGGCATTTAGATCGTGGATGGCGTGAGGAAATTTATTCTCGGGAGTTTGGTTGGTGTAGTGGGGAGGTCGGGATTTGGGTTGTGTTGATTCCATTGTTGGAGGCAGTGATGGTCGGCCGCGGATTTTGTTATAAGACTTCTGGATTATAATTCCCCCAAAACAAGAGGCGCCGATTTCCTGCTAAAGGTAGCCTTATTATTGGTTAATTGATCGGCGAAGATGCAGAAATTCAGCGGTGGTCGAATCTGTGGGAAGGAGTGATAATACGGAAGCGGGAGCCAGATTTCTGTTCCTGAACGACTCTGTGGAATAATCATGAATGAGAGAAGGTGACAGCTGCATGATCGCAGTCTTTCACCACAAACGTCCCTCGATTGCCATGTGCAACCAAGCTGATCCGCCACAAACAACAACAACAAAAGCAAGGACAACACGAACACATATATGCGTACACATCGCCTCGTGTTTTCCAAGTCTCAAATCCGCCAAGTTTTTCAACTCTAACTCCACTGCGATGGACTACAACTTCCCACCCGATCACATATTCCCGCTTTACCACGTCCAAGAACCACCCATTCCGCGCGAGATTCTCTCTGAATCAACAGAAAATACCTACCTCGTAGCCTGGCACTCCGACCAAGCCGGAATTGTTTACCGCGACCCCGAGCCTATCAACAGAGACGTCCTCGCCGCCGAGTTTCCCGCCATCGTCTCAGTATTGGAAGCCAAACAGCGCCACGAACGACGCGAGGCGACAAGAATTGAGCAGAAGTTCCTCGCATTCGCTACTCAGGAACTTTACGCAGAGACCGACTCCGAGTGGTCGGACGAAGAAAGTGAGGAGGTAGACTGTGACCAGAGCCTAAGGCCGGGGATGGGAGAACATTGGGGAGAGGTGAGGAAGTGCGCGACGCATCCGGAATATCGACCTGCGACGTGGGTTTGTCACGGGTGTCGGGTCGCGCATTATGCGCATAAATTTACGAAGTTTGATCGACCGCTCATCATGGCGCGTGGTGCGAGGGCACCGGCGTGTAGAACATGCGCAGATAAGGTGGTGGAGAAGTACAAGAAGAGGGATGAGGAGGATGTGGAATTCAAAGAGTGCAAGTGCGATACGCTTTGGACATGTACTCGGTGTCGCGAGGAGGAGCTGGAGATGTTGGCGGTGGCGAGGGAGGATTACCATGAAGGGTATTGTGCAAAGTGTGCGGTGCGGTATGGAGGTGCGAGGCACGTGGACTTTTGTCTGAATTGTGAGGGATGGAGGGTGTATGCGGCCTCGGGTGAGGAGACAGTGGGTGAAGATGGGAACAAGGATGGAGAGGATTGAAGAGGCATCAAACGCTTCACAAACCGGAAAGACGGCTGGAAAGAAGAGATCGCAAGCTGATTAGTAACAGCAAAAGACAGTCATGATTTCAATAGATCGAATAGTCTAAGTCGCCCTCTCTTTGCCTTTCCCTTTATCTTCTGAATCCCGACCCCTGCTGAGCATGTCATCCGCATCGCGTGGAAATTGCACACCCATGGCCTTCATCATATTCCCTGCCGGCCCGGCCATGCCAGCCTGCCCCTTGAACGCCTTGAGCATGTTGTCGGCCAGATTGTAGTCTTCATCTAATAGCTCCTCTTCATCGTCGTCCTCATCACTCCCGCCCTCGTCCACGTTTTCGACCTTCGCTTTGCCCTTGCCTTTAACGTCTCCGAGAAGCCCTTTACCATGCGCAATTTCAGGTTTGGGGTTGAGGTTGAGCGCGCCGTGACCGAATAGCTCTGCCTCCATAGCTTCTGTCAATTTCTTGATCTCTTCGTCTTCCTCTTGCTCCGCGTCTTGCTCGAGGGCCAGGGCACGGGCTTCGTCGGTAAGGAGCGCCTTCTCCGCTGCGGAGAGAGTCATGAATTTCTCGTAGGCAGCTTCGTAGTCTGCATACTCGGCGTCTGCTGCCTCGTCGTCGCTATCCGGATCTTCGTTCTCTCTAGCTTGGGCTTCGGCTGAAGCGCTGCTCTTTGGAACATGTTTCGTAGAGTTGTCGCCGTCTTTGCTACCACTAGCCGCCTTCGCTGCATCGTCAGATTCAGAGTCATCCGTGGCTGGGTCGTCCCAGTCTCTGTTTCCAGCATCGGAGTCATTGTCGATATCCATGGGGTCGAGCTCCATAGCGCCTTTGTGGTCTGCTTCGTCGTCTGCTAGGAATGCATTGAAGCGCTCAACCATCTTCTTCAGATTATCTTGCGCATTCTTGTCTCCAAAGCCTTGTCCAGCACCACTACCTTTTCCAGATAGCTCTTTCTCGAACTCAGTGAAGTCGATGTTCAGCCAACTCTCGTCGTCCTCTCGCTGGGGCCATGCAGCAATCTCGGCGTCTGTGGGTAAGGCATCATCGCCATTATCCAAATCTTCAAGTAGAAGCTTGGCTTCGCGGGCTGGCTTGTTGGAGGCGAATATGGAATGAGACACGAGCATCTGCATGCCAGCGCAAATCTTGATTCCTATCTCAGCCTTTTCTGTCGCGTGTCCGTCGGCTATGAGTCGTTCTAGAGCAGATTCCCACTGTGGTGGTGGGCCCCACTGCTGACCCAGGAGCTGGGCATAGAGCACTTTGGTGAAGCGTACGCTCACGTTTACAAAGTCTTCCGGAGAAAAGATCAGCGGTGTGTTGGACTTCTCGGGTTGCAAGAGACGGATCGAAATGGGATCTCGCAGGTAGAATGCTTCGACTACTGGAGCGATGTATGAAGGATTCACGTGCAGGATATGTGCGACTTTGCGGGGCAGAGGCAGGGTGGCATGGTGCTGGTTCTCTGCTATGGCCGCTGGGTAGTTGCCTAAGCGATGGAAAGCCTCTTTCTCGACTTTGAGATAGTGTTGAGGGCGGGCTGGGGTGAGATCCAATATACCGAGCGCGGTGGTCATGCTCAGCGGAGCTGGATCAAGCTCGTCTTTGGCTAAAGGTATGATGAGGAGGCGATGGTTGTTGATCCACACCCTGTTCTCAGCCACTTCTGGGTTCAGCCATTTTGGTAGGGTGTTAGCAGCCTCTATGAGCAAGAATTCGCCATCCGTATCATATACGCGTATCCAGGCATGTTTGAATTCTCTACTCAGCTCTCGTAGAAGCCATGCGATGAGCCACTCGTCAGCGACGCTATCGCCATAGTTTGTTTGGCCCTTGAGCAGCCAGCGCCCATGCTCGCGCACCAGCTCGAGCCTGAGTGAATCTCGCTGCCAAATGTACTCTTTCAGGAACTTCTTCTCGAGCTGCTGAAGGGATCGCTGAAAAGCTTGCAGCCGCTCTCTTGTCTGAATATCAGAGAGCGTCGTGTCGATGATGTAGATGACGTATTCGACCACATCGTCCGGGAGCTTCTTGGGGAAGCCATCGAAGCCCTGGCCGAACCACTTCAAGTCGTCGTGGGGCGCGTCCATTTTGGGTGGTTATGGATAGGAAGAAGCTGCGGGTGCGGGCGGCCAATCGGTGTTCCGAGTGGCTCCTGCCTGGCCTGCCTGGAAAGGTGGCCCGAGCTCGCGCGCGTGTTTACACATCCAAACATTGACCCACCTTGGGCACGCAGACTCGCATCACAGCTTCCCTTCACTCATGTGTTATTAGACGACATCTCCTATATACCCACCATGGCGTACGTGCCCGGCACCCCGCAGACCGAGGCGGGCGACACGACGCGCTATCCCGCCGAGCTCTCGTTCAGCAGAGAAGAGTCGTTCATGGCACCCGCCGGACGCGACAACCTGTTCAAGCAGATGGGCGGCGCGCGCACACCACGCAATCCGCTGGCCGCCATCCGCAACCCCAACGCCAAGAACGAATTCACGCCCATGCTGAAGAGCGCCACTGCAAACCGCACGCGCCAGGTCAATGGCCTGCTCGATGCAAAGCTCACCACGCCGGCTGCCCTGAAACCCGGCTTCAGCATGAGCAACACGCCGCTGCCCGAGGCAAGCTCATATGACCTGCAGTCGAGCTCCTTCGCCGACTCGGTCGATGGCCGCACGCCCGTGCCAGACCCCAGCTCCAGCGCCATGAGCACGCCCATGGCACTGCCGAGACGCGCAGAGGGCGAGATGGACACCGGCAACGGCAACGTCCTCACTCTGAGAGAGCAGGAAGCTGTGAGTCCCACCATGCCTGCATGCGGTAGGCCGCATAGACGCCTCGTTGTGCTGATACCCTCCTAGCGCCTGGAGCAGATTGACAAGGAGAACTTTGGCCTCAAACTCAAAATCCACTTCCTCGAGGAGAACCTCAAGAAGATGGGCCCCGAGTTCAACGTCCGCGCACTCGAAGAGAACATCAACCTCAAATCAGAGAAGGTCACCATGTCGCGCGACATCAAGCAGTACTCCAAGGACCTCAAGGCTGCCGAAAAGGAGCTCGAAAACTACAAGCAACAACTCCGAGACTATGCCGAGAAGGTGAAGAGGCGGCATGCCGACCAAGGCATGCGCGAGGAAATGGACGAGCTCCGACGGCTGGCCGACGAGCGCGCTGCTGAGATCGAGCGACTGGAGGAGAAGGTGGACGAGGCTCGCAGCGCAGAAGACGAACTGGACAAAGTGAGCGCCGAATTGGAGAGTGCACAGGCAGAGTGTTCACGGCGGGACGAGCTACTGGATGAACATGAGGAGCAAATTGAGGAGCTGGAGAGGCAGCTAAAGAATGCACAGGAGTCGCAGACTAACTCCAAGGAGCTCGAAGAGAAGGATCGCCAGCTGAAGGAACAAGCTGACAGGATTGCCCAGCTCGAGGCTGAACTGCGGTCCCTCAAAGAGTCGCAGGGATCCGATGCCGCGAATATGGGACGCCAACTAGAGGAGCAGAAGGAGCGAATCGAGCACCTCGAGGACCAAGTACGATCCGTCGAACGAGAAAAGGATGCGGAAATCGAAGCATTGCAAACAAAGCTCGAATCAGCTGCAGATGGCAAGGACCAGGAGATCCGCGAGCTAGAGCAGCAGTTGGATGACGCTGATCGAGAACTCGAGACAGCGGAGAACAAGAAACGCCAAGAACTATCTGCCTTGGAGGAGCGAATGCGATCGACTGAACGCGAGAAGGACAGCGATATCAAGGAGCTCCAGCGCCGCATGCAGACCATACAAAACGACAAAGAGGCCGAGTTGGACGCCATGCGAGAGCGTTTGGAGCTCGCAGAGTCGCAAGGCGACAACCAGGTTCAGCTCGCACAACAGTCTGCCAACGATGCGCGCCAAAAAGTTGTTGAAATTACTCGCGAGAAGGGAGTCGAGATCGAGCTCCTTCGATCGCGGGTGGATACTGCAGAGGCAAAGGCGGATGAGCTGGACGACTACCGGAGACAACTACAAGACGCCATGCAGCAGATCACGCGCTTTCAACGCGACGTTGCCATGTACGAAGAACAAGTGCAACAGCTTCGACAGACCATCAGCCAGAAAGATCGGGATTTGACTGGAATGGACAAATTGCGACGCGAGCGCGATGATGCTACCCAGGAGATGACCGGCTTGCGGACCACTCTGAACGGCAAGGATGCCCAGGTCGAGGCTCTCAACAGAGCCATACGTGAACGTGATACACTGTCTCGTGAACTTGATGGTCTCCGCCGCGATCGCGAGAATCTCATCGCCAGGATGTCCAGTAAAGATGAACAAGTGGAAGTACTTCGCAAGGGCAATAGCGATCGCGATACTCTGGTCAACAACCTCCGACAAGAGCGTGATGATGTCGAACGCGAAATGCGCACCTTGCGCTCGACCATGTCTGGCAAGGACTCTCAAATTGAGGCTCTCCAAAGGGTCACGCGCGAGAGAGATAGCCTCGCGCGTGATTTGTCAAATGTACAGTCGAGTCTCCAGGCTCGCGAGCGCGACATCTCAAGCTTTCAGAAGAAGATCGATGCCCAGGAAACCACTCTGAACGAGCTTAGAGGGCTCAAGAATGATCTGAGCGATCGAACTCGCGAATTGGACACCGCACGACGAACCATCTCGGAGCGGGATGCCGAGCTCGATGCCCTAAGGAGTCATGCCGATGAGCCTGGTACACAGATAGACGTCATGCAGGGTCTCGTCCGTGAGCGAGATGATCAGTTGGAAAACCTTCGCGATGACTTGAATGCTCAACGAAGTGAGGTCGACCGATTGCAACATCTGGCGGAGGAACGTCTTCAGGCTTTAGAAGATCTACGCGATACCGCCCGACTAGAGAAGCAAGATCTCGACGATGAGCTGGAGGCTTTGCTGGAGCAAGTCGACGACACCAATGAAGAGAAAGTGTCTCTGGAAGAGAAGATCTCTGTATTGGAGTCTATGATTCGGGAGAAGGAGAACCAGAGCAGCGCCTTCCAGACAGAGACACGAGCCGCACAACGCGAACAAAAAGCGGTATTGGAGCACAAGATTCGCGATCTTGAGTCACGCATGCGCGAGAAGGAGTCACAACATCGTAAGCTTCAAAACGAGACCAAGGCTGCACAGCGGGATCAACAATCCACGCTCGAGAAGCAGCTCCGTGATGCGGAATCTCTCCTTCGCGAAAAAGAGTCGCAACTCCGTCTCCTGCAAGCCTCGTCGAAGGCTATACAGCAGAAGTCTCACCAAGATGCGATCGATCTAGATGAGCAAGCCGAGGCCTTGACAAAGCGCCACATCAAAGAGATTAACGGACTCGCAAAACAGATCCAGTATCTGCGTGCCCGTTGTTCCCGCGCCGAAGGGTTCCGCGAAGCCCTTGGTTACCAGAAGCGATTCTTCCTCATGCAAATTCAAGTTTACAGCGAATGGTACAGCTTCCCTTTCACCCTCTGCATGCAAACACGACACTAACATCCTCCCAGCAATCAAGAAGACCTCAACCTCATCTCGCAAATGGGTATTACACCCGACATGTCAGTGCACGAACGCCGACCGAAACTCAAGTCTGCAGCACTCGCGGTTATTGCTGCGCTGAGGATGCAGAAGCTGAGCGAGGGGTGGGCGCAGAATAGGAAGATACATGACCAATTGAAACAGAAGCTGGAGGGTATGCGGAGGCAGAGTGGGAGGAAGAGCGGGGCGTTGAGGATTGCGCGGTAGGATGCGCTGTACCTGAATAAATGATGGAGTTCTTTGTGGTTGGAATGATGATTGGAGTTTTTGGGTTGGTATTGCTAAATTACGTTTTAGTTGGTTTTTAGCATTGGGAAAGGATGGCGTTGTCGCTCTTATCAATTGAAATTGATCCCTGGCAAATTGATTGAGTTGCCATCAATGCACATGTCAACACACAATCTTCACCTGCTCCCGTATGTCACCTTCGCATCTAAGCAAAATTCCTCGGCTTCAACCGCACATCCAGCTTCCCCACATTCGTCGTAAAGCAATCCCGACTCTTCTCCAAAATCTCCTGCCCGTTCTCCCCCTCAGCAAAGCTCATCTCAAAACCCCTCACCAAATTCGCGGTAACGCTCCTCAACTCCATCATCGCAAGCTTCTGGCCCACACAGTTGTATACACCCGTGTTAAACGGCATGAACGCGCGCTTATCAATAATTGCGTCTGGTTGCTCGTCGGTCCAGCGCTCGGGAAGGAACGTCAAAGGTGAGGCGAAGTAACGAGCGTCACGCTGAAGGCAGTAGATTGGCATCCAGATTATGATACGCCCTGGGATGTATGTGCCATTGGGCAGAGTGAGGCCTTCTGGTGGGCTTTCACGTTGGACGCCGGATGGGACCTGGATGTGTATTGATTAGTATGTTGGAATTGAAGAATGGGGGTTCAGAGGGGACATACAGCTGGATGAAGTCTCAATGCCTCGTTGATGACGCCGTCTAGGAACGCGCAGTTCGCTACGTCGTCGACATCGAGGTGGAATTTTGAGCCTGCGATGTCATCAATCTGCTTACGGAGCTTCGTCTGTATATCTTGGTGCTTGCAGAGCTCGTAGGCGATCCAGGAGAGGGTTGCGGCCGTTGTATCGCTGCTCGAGGAATCAGTGTTTCTCGCTTTACTTGATACTCTAGAGAGGTGTGTTGTGTAGAGCGTACCTTCCAGCTACAACAAGAAGTCTCGAGTCCGCATTGAGCTCCTGCGAAATCTTTGTTGTGTTTGTATCGAGAAGCCAAGAAAAAATGTCGTTCTCCTTTGGTGTGATCTAGTAAAGCTAAAGTCAGTAGAGGTTCAGCAAACTACGTCTGAACTGTACCTTTGCTCTCTCACCCAACACCTTTGCCGTCCACTCAATATGATCCACCAAAGCCTTCGCGCCCGCAGCCGTGCGCGTAGCCAAGTTAAGTGCCCAATTGACATGGCCAAAGATACTCATCGGCGACATGCTCTCATGCAGTAACTTAATTATCGCGTCCTCTTCCCCTTTCTCTATCATCCCAAAGCTGCGACTAAATCCCACGTCTCCCATGACATCGAAGCTGTAGAAGTTGACCCAGTTCGTAATCCGCACCGATGGCTGCTTCGCCTGCTCCTTGAGCTGCGACATCAAGGCGAGCGCATGTCTGTTCAGGCGAGGCTCGTATTCTCGGAGTGCCTTGGCGTTGAAGGCATGGTCCCATGCCTTGCGCCGCCGTTTGTGCTCTTCCTTGTCGCGCGTGGTCTGGGTCGAGGCTCCGCCAATGTGAGAAGCGCCGCTGTACCATGGCCCTTTGGTACACTTTGACGTGGGCCCGTGAATCAGTGGGATTGCGTCTGCGCAGTAAATTGTTACTTCGCGCGGACCCGTGCGGATTACGTCTGTTTTGTATTGCTTCTGCCACTCCTCAGTCTTCTTGTAGTACTGAAATTTGGAAGCACGCCGAAAAAGACATTGTAGAACTTGGAGAAGCGTGCTAGGAATGGGCCAGGGATCTAGATCGAGTCAGTCTCGAGTACCTGTGGTATGTGCTTTGTATATTTACGAACAGATCTGAGGCGATGGAAGAATCCCCGGTGTACGAGTATGCTTGTCGCCAAGACAGTGAAGTACACGATCGCCGTGGCTATCGTGGTACTGAATGCGCGCACCAGCGAGGTTGCGTGTGAGGGTTGTGAGAACTCAGTGATGGCTATAGAGCCAAAGGCAAGCACCCATACGCCGAGCAACACGTGGAAAGAGTTGTCCCATTCGGCGCTGTGAAGTACAAAGTGCGTGGCCAGTGCCAGCAGGCCGACGATCGGCTTACTGTGAGCAATTCGTAGCAGTGGAAGTGTCATCTTGTTGGTTGTGGTGTGTGGTAGACCAGGACCTAGACGAGCGATTTATGTATGAGGTGTAACTGGCTTCACAGGTGGAGCGTGCGCAAAGCGTAGGGGTCACTCTCTCCTCGACTGATTGTCTGCCGGCGAGGAACCTCTCGGCAATGGTATATTCTCAGACAGTGTTGAAACACAAAGTCGGCTACTTGCTCTTTATCACATCTATTGCGATGCTCCCTGTCCATATTCACGTGTGTTCGAGAAGACGCCAGTTCCGTCACTTCTCCGCCATGAGGGGTCATACCCGAGGCACATGCTTGGAACCGTCGACGATCGAAATGAAGTTGTATGTCGCGAATCAAGAATTCAGTCGGCCCATGGGCCTAGCGTTCTTCTACCGGTAACTTAGTTGAAGGACGTTGCCCGAATGTGGAATGGGGGAAAGCGGGGTCGCGCATTCGTTGCTTGCGCCATGTCCAAGTCCAAGCCCGCATCGGATTGGAAAGGACTCGAGCAAAATGAGAGGCATAATAACGATGCATGTAGAATTGGAATTTGTGTGAGGTGTCTCGCGGCGCAGTCAGCCATGTCAACTTCCCCTTGCGGAAAGTATGACCCGTCCTGCTGGTTTCTGGTACATACTGCGATGCAGCGTCCAATGGCAGGCCGGGGTGAAGACTCGCCGCGCTAGTCGACGGATTACAATCCGTGTGCTCGACTCCCAGGTTCCGTGAGACCGTACATTGAGTCGTTCTGATGTCATTGAGAGATTTTTAGAGCAGCGGCAGTACGAGCAATTGCGATGAACAGAATCAAACACGGGTACACAACAGAGTCACCGTGACATCGACCTTCCGTCTCAGCGTTCGACCACAAACAGCCTATTTAGACATTGCGGAGCGTGCAGTGAAACAGCCACATGTCCCTATACAGCTCAATTGCCCAATCCAGATGTTTCGGCAGCGACGAACATTGATTTGCAGTCATCGGAACGTTCTCCTCTTCTCTTCGCAGCAACTTGAGCTCCTCGCCATGTAGACTGTAATGTCTCCACTTCCTTGTGCCATCGAACACTATATCAGGGTCATCCTGGGGGAGTTGCAGCGCTCGGAACTCCAACGGCTTGTCGTGAAGCTTTTTTGCGGTCGTGCCATCGACAATGGAGTTGTTCGGGGCCTCGGCCAACATATGTTTCCGTATGAGAGCTGCAGATCGCGATATTCGAAGGAGACGGGATTTGCGAAATGTCCAATAAAGCTCCACCAACTCAAGGCCCTCAATGTTGAGGAGGGGGTCGAGCCAAAGCGGTTTCGGGTCCTGACCTTTAAGATCATCCTTATCTGTCCTGAAGCCGTACATCAAGTCACCTGGTCCATCACGCGGCGTAGACATTGTCTCCACACTCAGGTAGAGCTTCCGCAACCGCATACGGGGAGTGGACAGCAGCATGCATAGCTCGGTGAAGTATTGGTACGCGTATTGCAGGACCAAGGAGTCCGTCGCCCTGCGGATTATAGGATAGTGTGCTTGTGAGGTGCCGCTCATGTTGGTATCCTCCATGAGGGCGAGCTCCAATGTGGCGATGCGTCGAAGAGATGCAGCTGGTCTGTCGCACAGGAACGCAAACGCAGTCGGAATGCGAAAATCGCCAGTGAAGCTGAATATGTTTTGACCATAGAAGGTCTTGCTGGCTTCCTCGTAGACCTGTCGACAAACTTGCAGCCATTTGAGATCGAGACCCTTTCCAACCCTGCTTGTCGAGAGTCCACTATCTGTTGAGGCGATACTGCTTGTTGAGCCAACACTGCTTCTCAAGGCAACCCCGTCCTTGGAAGCTCTTGCGTACTGGTAGGTCATGTGCACCGTAGATGGCAGATATTGATCGTTGTCGAGATCGTCCTGATCTAGGTCAAAGCCAGGCAAAGACCAAAGCCGTCGATGAATGCGAGGAGCACGCAGAGGGTAGCATGCCCCGCTTACTTCTTCAATATAGTCTGAAGATTGCATTGAGGATGTTTTAGTCATGGCGCATTCGATGGCAATAACATTTCGAATAAGTACATATTCGTGGATTAGGTCGCGCACCTCCCGTGGCAGGTCGAGAAGACCGCGTTTGGGCGTGGATCTCGAACGTTCGTTATCCATCTCGACAAGAAAGGCTGAAGTGTTGTAAAGGCCGGCCAATGTGTCTTCAGGCGGGCTGTGAAGTCGCAGCAGGTACCAGTTCACATGTTGGAAGATGCACACGGGACATACACACGAAGATGATGTCTGTTCACCACGCTAGCCTGGCGTGTTAGGGACGGCCGCGTCTGCTTCGCGTGTCTGACATCGGCTTCAACATTGCGGGTAGACATCATCTTCTAATGCAGTCTCTAGAAAGTACAGCACTTGCCAGGTAGTAAAAAACACTGACAGACATGGAGAGTACAGTCTTGGCATACTCAGTCGCTGGAACATGTTATTACCCCGCACGAGGCTACTCCTCCTGTACATTCAAAGGCTGTGCAACCGCAGGCTGAAGCTGATAAAGCGTGGCGAAGCATTCTACTTGTCAACATGAAGACATCTTGACGATCTACGTATCTCCATACGTACTCGGAAAATGCCTCGCTGCTTCACTTGCGCTCAAGACGTTGTCATCCGACCTCCAGTTCCAGCTAGTGGACCTCTTCGCGTCTGGCCCTCCTACGCCAATCTCATTGAATATGCTGAAGCCGGCTGCGACTTCTGCACCTTCATCAAACAGCACCTCACCACTCGCATCTCGGAGGCCTTGCTGCTCGCCAAGGATGTAGAAGTTCGATTGAGCGACTCCTGGGGATTATCAGTCAGATGCGATGCTCTGGACCGTGAAATTGACATTCGATTCCATGATAGCACTGAGCATGCAAGAACAGCGTCGTCGTATGACCGTTCTAAAACGATGACACATGCGGCGAAGTGGCTAAACACTTGCATCGAGGACCATACATCCTGTACAGACCCACTTGCCAATAGACCACCAACTACATCAGCGCTCCCTCGCAGGCTGCTCGATCTGTCCCAGGGCCACAACATTATCATCGCTGACGTCACTGATTGGGTAGCTCTAGGTTTGAGCAGCTTGGCAGAATTATCAGAATACTGCACACTCAGCTACCAGTGGGGCAAAGCATCACATACTTGTGTGCTGAGCCACTCTTTCGACACGCTTTTAGAGATAGAACACGATTCGATGCCTCAAACTTTCAAGGACGCTGTTGCCATCGCAAGAGCTCTTGGGGTGCGCTTTCTGTGGATCGATGCCTTGTGCATTGTACAGCCTGCTGCGGCTGGCGATGATACGGATTGGCGCATCGAAGGGCCGAGGATGGGCATCGTGTATGAGAATTCAATGTTTACAATAGCAGCGACGTGTGCTAAAGGCGCCGACGATGGCATTTTGAGCAAAGTGGGTAGCAGTGTATACGGAGCGCAGCCTTGCAGAGTCCCGGACCTCAGAGAGGAAGATTCGACAGCAAGAAATGATTATGAGTCTCAACGATCTGTAGTACTGCCCATATGTGAGCCTTCATTCTTTCAGTCGGTCTCTAAGTCGACACTGAACGCTCGAGGCTGGGTAAGTCATACCAGACGCTTCTTGTAAGACGATGCTGATTCGGTGCTACTGGAATCGCAGGTCATGCAAGAGCGAGCACTCTCGCGACGGCTGATCCACTTCACCGAGCATGGTCTGTTTTGGGAATGCTGCGAGGCCAAAGTCCACGAACATTTCGGCAACGTCGATCCGCATACTCAGAACGCGCCTTGTTCGAACAAGGAAACTTTGCTCAGCATTGCACGCGCCCGCAGTTCTCGACATCTTTGCCCCGTGGAGTGGCTCCATTTTATCGGACAGTACTCGGCATGTGGTTTCACAGATGCTCAAGACCGCTTGATAGCGCTCTCGTCTGTGGCACAAGCTGCGCAGTCCATGCTGGGTGGGCATGGCTACTACGCTGGATTGTGGAGGCATGAGCTCGTTCGCGGCCTTATGTGGCATTGCTACTCGCCATCGATAGATCTCAGATCACGTACACATCTGCTGGCACCGACATGGAGCTGGGCCTCGGGCGAAGGTGTTGTCATGTTCGCCGCGCTTGGGATGGAGACGTTCAGTGTGGAGCTGGTGGAAGTTGTGCAAGTCCAGGCAACGCACATGGATCGCAGCAATCCTTTTGATAACATGACCAGTGCACGTCTGACGCTGCGTGGCAGGCCCCTCAAGATATCTCTGCCTACAGAGAACACGTGGTACCGAGACGTGTCGAGTCGCTCAGTTCTTTGCTGGGACCAACCGCAGGACACCAGTCAGAGATACCTCGGTTATGTTGTGCTTCCCATTGGAGCTTGCAATTCTGCAGGGCTCTCGGCAGGGCGGGTGGTGTTTGGTGCGCTGGTTCTCGCACTTGCAGAAGAGCCCAGGTCCAGCATGTACCTGAATGCGGACTGTGACTTCCGGCGAGTTGGCTGGGTCGAGTATTTGCATGATGAGGATCATCTTGAGCGACGTCGCGATGCGTACGGTTGGCTGCGCAATGGAAAGCAGAAGTGGTGGGATGACTACGCAACCACCATGACCATTATCTGACCATGCCCAGTCTCGTGGTCCGTGGCCAGTCGCGTAGTCTCGCTCTCGGCTTCAGTGAGGGGCTGTGACGATGACCCAGAATCCGTATATGATGGCAATGAATACGAGAACAGTAAATATCTGCCCCATGAGCTTCGGAACGGTGACGTCGGACTCATCGACGTCGCTACTGGCTATCGAGGACTGGTCGGGGAAGGTGGTGCCATAGCCAGGCGGCGCACCGACGAGCAGCGGCGCGTGAGCGGAGCCTGTGGCATCGTCGTAGGACGGGGGAGGGTAGTCGGGAGGGGAATGTTGGGGGTCGTGGTGGTGGTTGTGGTGATGGTGATGGTCTACTGCGGGAGGTGGGGCTGCGACCTAGAGTCGCTGTGTTAGCTTCATTCACGTGCATCTGGCCGCCCATGGATGTCCATACCGGAGCGTGGTCGTGCATGGTGTACAAGGAGATTTCGCGGGTATTGTTGGAGGGGACTGGGCCATGCAGAGTGCAGGAGCGTGGTGGGCGTCGCGGCAGGCCTGTGATGACGACGCGCTTGGCTGGGAGCGGTTTCAGTAGCGAGCGCATTGGGAGCGGGCCCATGTCATGTTCACGACACGCTCAGCACACGCGCAGGCAGCAGAGCAGGAATGCAGCCACCACCGACCTCTGGACGCACCTCTCTACACTGCTGGGCCCAGCATGTCGGCTGATGCCCCCGCGAGCCTGCCGCTCTTCTCCCCCCCGGCGTCCGGGCGCTCCAGTCCCGCCCCGCGAGCCACGCGCAGTGCTGCAGAAAACGCCCTCTACAAGAAAGACAAAGGCTACCGGCGCTATGCCACGGGCGTCGAGCGTGCGCTTGCGCTCTGGGACGCCGGCCAGCAGGAGTGGGCCGACTACATTTCCTTCCTGGGCCGCCTGCTGAAGGTCAGCATCCACCCACACTCCTGCTCTGTATACATGTACCCCAGGTAGTGCCAGTGCTCACGTGTCGACATGCTCTAGGCTTTGCAGGCTCACCCAGCCGACATAGCTGTCATCCCCCACAGCGACACCGTCGCCCTGCGCCTCTCGCAGTGCCTCAACCCGGTCCTGCCCTCGGGCGTCCACCAGAAGGCCCTCGAGGTGTACGCATACATATTCGCTACCATTGGAGTATGCCCACCTCCCCACCAATGAACCCCAAGTTGACCGGCCCAGAAAGACGCCCTCGCCCGTGACCTCAACATCTACCTGCCCGGCCTCGCTTCCGTGCCCGCCTTTGCCTCGCTCTCCGTCCGGCCCCTGTTCCTCTCCATCTTCGAGCATCATGTGCTGAAGCTCGATGCTGCAGCTCTCCGTCCAGCCCTGAAGGCCGCTATACTGTCCCTCCTTCCGGGCCTCGAAGATGAGACGAGCGAGGATTTCGAGCGCATGTTTGCGGCGCTGGACAAGTTGCGGAAGCTTGTCCAAGGCCATGAGGACGACATCAAGAGTGGCGGCTCGTCACACTTCTGGCAATGCTTCTTCTTGGCCGCCATCACCAATGCATCCAGGAGGCAGGGCGCCCTTGCCTTCCTCGTTCGCCGCCTTCCCAGATTTGGTCTGTCAACGCGCCCTACTTCTGCCTCACCAGCGCCCTCCGAATCCCCACACACTCTTGCACCAGAGGCAGAGGCAGCCATTTCCCCTGAGCCAGGTCTTCTGATCCGTTGCTTCGAGTCTGGTCTTGCCGACCCGCAGCTGCTCATTCAGCGCGGCTTTCTTGATCTAATCGTTACCCACTTACCCCTCGACTCTCCTGTCTTGCAGCATCGTGTGGGCAAAGAGGACCTCGAACGACTAGTAACTGCCGCCGCTGGATTAGTGTTGAGGAGAGACATGAGCCTCAATCGCAGGCTGTGGGCATGGTTCCTCGGTCCAGAACCGTCCGCGTCTGAACACAGTGATCAGGTCGAGTCACCCACGCAACCCAAGCACATCGACACATCCGATGCGGCAACACAGCACGCAGCATTCTTCTCACGGTATGGTCTTGAAGCATTGACCAGCAGCATTCTGAAGATGATCAAGCGATCGAAGCTATCACCGATTGAGCGAGCACGCCCTTTCCGAGTGTGCCTCTCACTAATGGATCGGTGGGAGGTTGGTGGTCTTATCGTACCCGATATCTTCTTGCCGGCACTGCAGAGCGTCCAGTCATATTGCGAGACTGCCTCGAAAGAGCAAGCCGATGAGATTATGAAAAGCGCCAGTGCATTTTTCGATGGCGTAGACAGCGGCTTGATTTGGGGAAAGCTGATTTTCATGGTCACCTCTGCATTAGACACCCAAAAAACAAGTCGCGAAGAAGCACTCCAGCGGGTAAAGCTGGCCAGATTCGTGCTTGCACGCTTCAATCTCAAAGAAGAGGACATGCTGCTTCATCACATGCCCCTGATGATACTGTCGACCTTGGCCTCGCTCAATGCGGCATGCGTACAACCTGGAGAAACCTTCCCAGATCGGGATGTGGTCGATATAAC
Organism: Phaeosphaeria sp. A1 3.1a; assembly: GCA_003501895.1. Classification (NCBI taxonomy): domain Eukaryota; kingdom Fungi; phylum Ascomycota; class Dothideomycetes; order Pleosporales; family Phaeosphaeriaceae; genus Phaeosphaeria; species Phaeosphaeria sp. A1 3.1a. Next base: position 46,980 of record QVXC01000130.1, read on the forward strand.
ATTCGATATAACAGACTCACTTGTTCAGTTGGTTCCAGATCGATCATTAAGTACCGAGGACACCTCTGAATCGCAGCTCTCGGAAGCGACGACTATGCCTCGAGAAACAGTTTTTCAGCAACTTCGCGCATTTTACGAGGAATTTCAGGGCAGTCTTGATGCAGCAGATGTCCCCTTTAAGGCCATGCAACTGGGCCAATTCGCTCTGCGCGAAGCTGTGCGCATCTTCACCGTTTGCGCACAGCATGATCACTGCAGCTCTTCCCTGGGCGTATCGGCAAGAGTACTTGCGAACCTTATCTACAAGATCAAGCATTTGAATGCCCTGGACAATTATGACTTGTTCTCTGTCTTTCAGCGCGATCTTCTTCGACCAATGTATCACGACCAGCAGCCATCATTTTGTCAGCTCAATGCAGCCACGATCGTTCTCGCTGCGCTTCAGACATCTCGTCCTTCCCTTGCTTATATACCCCTCTCTCAAGCACCGGAATTAGTCCATCCACTCGTTGCACATCTCTGGGACTATCTAGCTCCATCTAGGCCGAAGTATCACGTTGAAGCGACGCGCTGCTTACTACAACTGCATGCAATCTCCCCCTCAAGTCGTGGAGTCGAGGCTGCCATAGCCTCGGTCATCGAGACGCAACTCAAGGGCGCAACTTCCGAAGTCGGCAAAGACGATTGTAGTCGGCATTTTGCGATATTGTGGACTCACGTCATGCACGAACTCAATACGCAGGCAGAGAAACGTGGCAACATGGTTCGCCGCGCAAGCGGGCAACAAAAGCCAACACCACCTTTAGTCACGGGAGACTATCATGCAATATTAACGCGGCCATTATTGCTACTTCTAGATATGCTAGGAAGAGACGGCCCGGAGACATCTACATTCATGAGCGCTTGGCTACAACAACTTCCCAGTTTAGCTCGGGTATTCGATGTCCTGATGCAACACATACAGATGCCATCATCGCGTGATGAATCCGCTACCAGAGGAACACAGGTGCCGGCACGCGCCCAGTCTCAGCAAGGAGAGAGCAAAGCATGCCTTTACTACCTCCGACATGTCTATGTCATCCTATCGCGACCGTCAGAGCTCACCTGGGCGACTTTGGCTGAGGCATCTATAGTACTGGCTGATGAGGCATCAAATCGCATATTGCTGCAAGAATGGATCTTACGCGCTTGTCTGGCTAATTTGACAGCCCCAGTTAGCGACATCCATTCCGATGAAGTGACCCATCTCTCAGAACTGCATCGACTCTCGGCATGCATCATCTCTCAGATATACCGCAGTCCTTTTACTTTGCCACTGCATGATCTAGAGCTTGAGGTACCACTACTAGCACGACTCAGGACGGCCGAACCTTCGTTGCAGAGCTTGTTGCTGGATGCTATATTATTGGCCCTCAGATTACGTCTCACGCCTCCACGAGAAGAACAGCCGATGGAACTCAAAGTACCCACCCAATCAGCACAGCGATCTCGATTATCTTTTGCCATAGGCAGGGAGTCAGAGGATCATCAATCACCGCCGGTCACCCCGCCACCTCAGCTTATAGACTGCTTGAAGGAGGGCTTCTCCTCACCAACCAGTAGGTTGGTTTTGGACGACTGGGTTCATTTCCTAGTCGAGGTCCTTCCTTTGTTCGCCGATACCATCTTCCAGAACTTGCTACCTCTCGTGGAATGCTTCTGCAAGCAAATCAATGTGTGTTTTGCTCAACTCAAAGCCACGTTTGAGACCTCAGAAGGGGCTACGGACATATCTCCCGAGACCACTCTGATATCGCTCATTAATGGACTGGAGCAAATCTTGGCAAAAGCACACGACAGATTGACTATACAAGAAACAAAGGTATCTGCCAACAAATCACCAGAACAACCCCAAGGTTTCTTCAGCAATGTGGTCTCCGGGGTGTTCACTTCAGAGCAGGCGCAGACGCGGACGCCTACTGCCAACAGCAGACTTACAGTTCTTCTTTGCTTCCAAGACACGGTTCGAATATGTTTTGAGATCTGGTCATGGGGCGGCAGTGCTCATAAAGACAGTCGACAAGATCAGGCATCTGCGGCATCCTTCGGCTTCACCTCAGTCCGTATGCGCAACCGTGCACGTCGCATCTTAGAACACCTTTTCGCTGCTGAAGCGCTCGAATGTCTCGAGACCCTGGCAGTCTTATGGTCCAAAGCTTCCAGCGCAGATGGTCAAGGGGATGTCATAATGAGTCTTCTCAATGTACTCAATGGTTCCAAACCTAAACATACGATTCCTGCAATTTTCAACGCAATCTACAGTAGAACAGATCCCTCAGCTTTGGATCCAAACAGGACATCGACCTTGACTTCCGAGCTCTCCGATGCTGAACTAGTTGCTTTCCTGGTCGATTACACAAATTCCTTGGAGGACGATGCCATGGACGAGATATGGTCTGACTGTACATTGTTCCTTCGCGATGTTCTGGCCAATCCGTTGCCCCATCGACAAATACTCCCTGTACTGCTCGAGTTCACTGCAGTGATCGGACAAAAGGTTGACAACACCACCTTTGGTGAGCAAAGGAGGATGAGGAAGGAGCTCTCGGTGAGTATCATACCTCAGTCAGATGATCACTGTTAATGCTAGTCACAGGATATCTTCACCAGGGTGCTCACAGCAATATTCACTACACGATCTATGGGCTACAATCAGGCTGTGGACCAAGAAACAAACAAGGAGACGTCATCTACCATCACTAATGGACAACACGCACAGCAGCGAGCCTCTGATGTGGTTGTCATCTTAGTTGACATTGTCCCCAAATTATCTCTTATACTTGTGGACAATGATCGTGTTGCGAAAGTGGTGTCCGACATGTCCACTTCGATCATCGGTCCAACTTTCCGGGCGAAGAGTTTCCCAGAGAACGTCTCGAAAAACTTGCTCGACCTTCTTCAAAGCATGATGACGGTGGCGCAGAGCAACAAGCTGCTCAGGAAAGACATTTTCGATGCTTTCAACGACCCAAAGTTCTTCAATGCTTCGGTGTCACTCATACGTGAATCATGGCTACCAATATTAGCACAGTGGACGCAATCCGACAAGGAGCGCTTACCAGAGCTCTTAGCCAGGATGTCTGCCCCTACCACTGCAGGTATTATGTTTGGCGTAGGTGCAGCATCAGCACGCCAAGAGGCCGACCGCAAAACGCAGTTGAATTTAAGACGCGTCGCACTTCTTGTCCTTGCGAGTCCCGAGGATGCATTTACTCCCAATATTCCACAGACACTAGAGAAAGTTGTGGAGCTGTTCGCCGCCACAAACGCATCGTCGCCCTCGTCTGCCACACGCGCAGATGTCATCCTAGTGTTGCGAGCAATCATTCTACGAACGTCGCACGTACACCTTGCATCCGCATGGCCCATTATCAATGGCGAGTTGGCCCTCTCGCTATCTTCATTGCTGCCAGACGCCAGCAATCAAGCGAATTACAACAATTCCGGCATCATACAAGCATGTAAATTACTCGACGAACTAGTCGTACTTGATCCGGACGATTTCCAGCTATCGGAATGGCTATTCATATCCGATACGATCGACGCAGTGTATAAGCCTAGTACGGCATCGGCAATGCTCTCGCTCACGGACGAAGTCAACGAGGTTCTATCACATTCCACTTCCGCTCCTGCAGCTATAACACCACACCCGGGCTCTGCATCCGGTGAGGGAAAGCGAACTCTACTCTTAGACCCTCTCATTGAAGCATTGGAATTGGAAGAGCATGCTGCCGTCTTGGACATGACCAGGGGCGAGCTTTTGGCCCGTGTAGTCCGGCCATTCCTGGGCAATCTAGCCATGACAGCTTTCGAGGCGCGATATGGGGGTGGTGAAGCGGATTTTGAAGGTGTATGGGCAAGCGTTGTGAAGGACGCTATTGGATAGAGGCCAAAGATGGACGCACACTTTGTGTCCCGTCCGTCTCGGGAGGCACAAGGTGCACCAGCATAAAGCAAAGATGCACAAACTATTTCCAAAATTTTCTCCCTCAGAACTCTTCTTCTACCCCGATATTGGCAATGCACAATGCGCCACTTTGGAGTGCGCAGGGTCTGGTCAAGATCATGCTGACGTTCATGTAGCCGCGGACATTAGATGTAACTGCGCGGGCAGTGTCAATTCGTGCTGCGGATCAACGCTTGTATTGCTATCTGTTGTCGTGTTCTCTGTTCGCTGCGTATGTCCGTTCTCGCTACGTGTGTGGGTTTTGCTTTTTCTATAGCCGAGCCTTACGTATCTTGACTATAGCACGTGATCTCACCTATACGGTTACATTAGACAAGCTTTGGTTCCCCGTTCTTCAATACTTGCTAGCTGCATATCTCATCCAACGGTACGGTAGGGCTCGGACAGGTCTCTCGGCGGCCCCGCGCCAACATGGCGACCTCCATTAGCCAAACGGGTCGACATATTCCATCACCGATGCGATATGTTTGGTACGTCTCTACCGCCGCGCAACGTCCCGTCGATGCAACGGCGTCCTATTGACCACGTCCGACCACTTCCATGCCTCGTTGGACATGCATAAATTCTAGCTCCAGGTAGCCAAGGTGACGTCTGGTTCCGCTAGACTCGTTGTGTTCTTGAACAGCTTCGGATCCCGCGATGCAGCATCGGAGCACTTTCTTCCATCGGATGTGTTTTGACGTCAAGAGCATGTCTATGGGGCGAAGTGCATTAGACATGTGCGACAAGCAAGTCGCTATATTTTCATAGCTCCGTCTCAGCGGCTTCAGAATTCCAACCTGTCCTTTCGGCGCATGCTCTTGAGGACGTCTTACTGATGACTAAAAGTTCACCTCCCCAGTGTCATTGTCACAGGTCGTCAAGTCCTGACCGTACTATCCATATTGCAAAGAAGATCAGTATTACGAGTTTTCATAAGCCCACTCATTGTTCATTTCCCCACACGACCGATTCCGCTGCGTGGGCACGCGACCTGTCCGCCCGCGTCACGAGCATCATGGCCAACTCAACACCAAATGACCGCACCACGACCCCACCTACCCCACAGTCGAGCGATCAATCACAAACCCCACCGCTCTCCGAGACTGTCACAAAATGGCGAGCGAATGTCCCACCTGGCAAAAGTCCACCGCCTTATGCCAATCGCTACACCACACGACCAGGGCCACGTGAAGGCTCGACTATCGCACAAGATGACGACCTGCTCAAAGCTGTCAGAATGTATTCGCTTTCAGAAAGGGATGCGCCAGGATATTTCGATTTCTTAGGCACTCAGCAAGACTTATCCGGACGTCGACCACAGCCAGACAAACAGCCAAGCAGTCACGATCAAGACAGAACACTCAGTCTTGACCCGCCCCCAAGCTTGCTCATCGAACGCCTGCAGGACGACGTACCGATGAAGACAACTATGCCCAAGCCTGGTGAGCTGCCCACAATATCGACTGGGCAGCTTCCGATCAAGCCCAATGCCAGTTCGAACACGAAACCGACATTGAAAGCAAGAATGCATCGTCCAGGCATCTTCAATATAGCCTTCAGCTTCACTATGCCATCACGCCGGCGTGCGTCTGATGTGACACCTCCCGTCAGTCCGCGAACATGCTTGCCCACGGCAACACCAGATGCACCACTTAAGCGTCAGCGCATCGACGCCTCAACTTCACCACCGCCGCTAGAGGCAACTCAGGCGGCTCGCGTCGCATCCCTGGGCATGCCCCCTTTTGCAGTCTTTGACTCTGGCACTGGCTCATCGCAATGGTGGGCCTCGAGCGATCCTCTGAAACTCAACGACCCAAAACGCTTCCGCGCTATCCCTACGCACACTGAACCTCATCCTGGAAAGCTGATCGATTTCTCTGTCGCGAACAAGTCGCTTGAAGCGATACGACAGCAGAGGGCAATGGAAGAAGACTCCGACCCGGACGAAGAAGAATATCACAACCATCTAGACGCCTCGCAAAGGCGATATTACTCACCCTCGCCCCATCACACGCGCATCCTCTACAATATAGGCATTGACTCCAAAGATAACACATCTCTCCAAAGACACTGCAAAGAGACATCTGGCAAGGAACCTCGCATCTTATGCCTCTCATCCCCTCCCACTGTCTCCGGTCTGCGACGCGCAAGTTCCCTTCCCCACCCTCCACAATCATGTCCACCTTCTACCTCTACATCAGGCCCCTCTTCTTCCTCATCATCTACCTTACTTCCGCGAACACCAAACGCCCGTACGCCAAGTTCTTGTTCCGACCCCGGCGTCTCTAATCCCACCGTGTCTGTAGATCGCTTCCTTACGCACATTCGTGCGAGTCAAGAAGCACGCGCCGCAAAACTACGTCAACAAGTTTTCAGAGACGAGGAAATGAGGGGTTGGCTAGGCGACGAGCCTTTATGACTCTTACTAGGCCTTCTGTGCGCGGGGGCGGTGTGGCGGGTGCTTGGCTGGCATCTGGGGCTGTGGATGGGTACGGGTGTGTTGGCGAGATTGGGGAAAGGGTGGAAGGAGGATGTGGAGAGAATTGAAAGGGCGAGGGGGCGGAAGGGGAGTGGAACGAATAGTAAAGGAAGATGGACCTGGGGTCTTGGGTGGATCGATGCGTTTGGCTGGTGTGTTGGAGTACTGATTGTTTGGGAGAAGGTTGTATATGGATGTTGATTCTTGACGGGAATTCTGTGGGTAACGACATTCCCGTTGAAATATCTGGACATGTAGGATGAAGAAGACTATGCATTGGCTGCAAACGATAGCTGTCTTAGCTTCTGATGCTGTCATAATACGTGGGTAACATGATACGATCATGGACATTCCTTCCAATGACTCTCAGCACTCTCTCGTGCTCAGCGCGTCATCGTGACTAGGACGAGAGGAGCTAACTTCTCGCATGTATACCACCTTGAGGCTCGACACGCTTACACATGTACATGCACCCATCTTAAGTATTGTGCTGCAGTCTGGAGTTTCAGGCCACTTATAGACACGCTTCTCGTCAACGTTATGTGGCAGGGTGATGGGGTTTGAGCCATTTGCCTTGATCACGCTCGAGTCTATGATGCTTTGAAGTCCTACTCGCCTACACATGGGGACTAAGTCGTCCCGTTTATTGTGGTATGACAGGAGTCCAGTCTGACTTTTTGTTCACCCAACGAACTCCAAACGCAATCACGGCCTTCACCTCTGCGATCTCCACCCGTCCTCATCATCAGCCTTGCCCAATCCATCTACTCTTCGCTCCGCCACCCCATTCTCTGGCTCCACTGCAGTCTTCATCCTCTTCACACACCTCCCAAAGTCCCCAAAGCTACTGAGATCCATCCCCTTCGTACAGTCCATCAAATCCTTGGTCGCAGCTGTCAAGTCATCGAATTGGCGTTTCGTCTTGACATACATCTTGCGCACATTCTCCTCCCGTCTCTCTTCATCGGATGAGAAGGAGAACGCAGATGATGGCGCTGGTGAGGGAGGTGGAACGAACTTCAGGGATTTCAGTGTCTGGATCTCGTTCGTCAGGCGTTGGTTTGTGGCTTGCAGAGCTGTGACTTGCGTTTTGGCGTGCTCGCTGTTCTTGAGAACGTCTTGGAGGATTTCTGCATGTGAGTTCTGTTCTGCATCCCATCGAGCCTTTAATGCGTCGTGATTGATCTTATCTTCCTGGTGGAGTTGAAGCTGTGCGCGCAGTTCTTCGCGTTGCTGCGTTACTATTTCAACTCGCTGCTTTTCAGAGTTGAGATCTTTAGTCAGCTTCGCAATGTTACTCTCGTACTTGGTCTTCATCTTCTCTTGATCCAACTGTGCGGTAACTTTGCACTTCTCTAGATCTGCCTGGAGTAACTTGGTCTCGTCTTGCGCAGCATCGAGCTCTTTGCGAAGTTTCTGGACTTCATCGATGGAGTTCGAGCGCGCAGTCAGAGGTTCTGCGCTCTCATCCTGCTTGATTGTAATGGGGTTGGACAATACCCAAGTCTGTTGTCTCGTGTGGCGCAGCATTTTTTGTGTCTCAGTCTTAGTATCGTACTCTGTGTCTGAGATCTCGATGATTTCGCTGAGTTTATCAGGAGTGTTGGCCTTCTTCGAGTCGACTCTCCTAACAATGCTCGCTCTTGATCCCCGTTTCGCTGCCTTCGTGGGTCTCTCTGGACTAGTTTCGCTCTTTGATGCGATTCGCTTCCTCACTACTGCGACTGCTTGAGGTGCTGCCTTTCCATCGCTCTTAGCTACGACCTTCTTCTTATTCGCCAGTGGTTTGGCTTTATATTTGACAGCGGGTTTAGCCTTCATCTTACTCACTGTAGTCTTCTCTCGTGTCTTCTCTTTAAAGCCTGAAGTTGTGGTCATGTCGTCGCCGCTTGAGATGCCTTCATCAGTCGTAAGATCCGAGTGTCTCGGGTATGTTGTTGTTACGGGACGTGCAGGCTTTTGATTCGGTGTTACCGCAGGTATGTAAGGATTGCTGTTGTATGAAGTGTAGTACTTTCTTGTACCGTGCTGCTGGGATATTGGTTCGGGTAGTGCTGAACGACTTGACAATACAGCAGGTGCCCTGCCGTGATACGCTGTTTCACGATCAAACAGCAGGGTCGAGAAGAGATCAGGCTGTGTGGTTGGGTGCACAGAGGGTTGTAGGCAGAAGGCACTAGAATATGCTGGAGTGAGTGACACCCCCGTCGAATGTGGTGCCCAAGCTGGAGGTTCTACTGAGGGTGAGCTTGTAGAGTAGCGGGTATGAGTGGCGGAGGAGTAAGAGTAAGTGGGCTGGTGACCGCGAATAAGCTGATTATTGTGCGACATGATGTAAATTACAATATCTTGTATATTAGATAGTCGCGCACAACATGCTCCAGAAGATTCGGGGTGGAGGTAAGAACAAACGTACTAGGTGGGCACAAGAAGTGGTCGTAGTAGCGTGAGGCAACGACGCCGATTGTGGTAAGACCCCTCGACAAACGCAGTTGCGGTATATAGTGTCGAAAGCGGTATGAGGCCACAGCGACTTCGGGGGTCGAAGGCTAATTGCCTGTTGCAAGCGCCTCGGGTGATAGACGACTAAAGTGTGTAGAGATCTCGGGATGGATGGATGGATGGATGATATATAAGCAGACGCCACGTGCGTTAGAAAGGTGAAGGTGATTATGCTATCTCGAAGAAGGGGGGATGAGCAAACCCTGTAGATTGGTACAACGATCCATGAACGATGCAAATGAAATCTGAAGGTGAGCAATAGAATCTCTTGGTCTCCAAAATCTCTCTTCTAAGCGCTCATGTGCATACCAGGCTGACCCAAGGTTCCTTGCGCCGTGCCAGACTTCGTGTCATTGGCAAGCCTTGTCCAAACATTACGTTACATCGTAAAGCCCTATTTGAAAACGAGAAAGACAACGCCAAGCCAAACTAAATATTTATAACAACAGGGTACAGTGTACTTGTATCAATACAACTCCGAAGACTCTTCTCTATCTTGCCCACCTCCATTCCTGATGCTGCCCATGGCACTCTGCTGTCTGGATCTGGCAGGGCGACTGCTCATCGCCGAGCCACTTCTGTGAACACTCTCGACATCATCCTCGTTTCGCTCTCTTTCTTTCTCAAGCGCAGCTCTCAGGTCCGCGTTCTCTTCCACCTTCTGCTCTAGTCGCTTCCGTGCGCCACTTCGATCAAGAAGTCGTGCTTCGCGCTCAGCTTTCAGACGGCGTTCGAGTTCCTTGAGACGATGTATCCATTTCTGCTCACTAGGCTGAAGGGGACCAGCTGCGGGATATGGATGCCCTGGTGGCTGATTCTGTAGATGCTCCACAACTGAAGCAGAGTGTGCGCGGAGGAGCGTCTGTGCCATGCTTGCTCGCTTGGAAGACGTGGGCGATCCGTTGCGAGAGGGCGAGCGGCTAATTGTTACTTCGTTGCCAGCTTGCGTAGTCGAGGTGATGGCGCGAAGGGTTTGGACCTCTGTTCGAAGAGTTTTGTTCTCGGTGCGGAGTTTGGTGATCTCGGCAGAATTGAGATCAACTAGCCCACCCCGAACAGTACTTGGTCGACCGATTGACATTGATTGTCTCTGTGCTTGAACGAGCTTCTCCAGTTGGTCCAGGCGCTTGACGCGAACGTCAAGGGTATGCTCGAGAGTCTGATAGTCGCGCACAAGGTCCTTCTCCATGGCTCGGATTCTAATCTTGAAACCACCAATGATGCCTTCAACGGTCTTGACAGCCAGTATCATATTCTTGTTGAAACCCTGTATGTTCTTGGAGATGAGTTCCATGGAAGTCAGTTCTCCGTTGACAAGAGCATTGTTGCGGCACCACTCAGCACCACACAGCGTGGACAACCGGTTCCAAAGAGCATACAGCAGGTTGTTCCGCTCAAGCAACTGCTCCTTGTATAACTTTTCGAGGCTGTGCAGCTTTTGACGGTCCTGACTGCGGAGGGTCTCAAGTTCAAGAACTCGAGTTTCGTGCTGTTGTACTGTTCTCGTCACGGTCTGGTGGCCGCGTCTAGCCGACTCGAATGTGTTCTGTTCTTGGCGTCGAGCCTGGCGTTCGCGCTCGAGAAGCTCTGTCAGGCGACGACTCTCCATGCCGGTGCTCTCCAAAAGCGTGTCCCTGGTCCGCAACAGTTGTTCTTTCTCTGCGAGATCGTTCTTGGTATTGTCAAGCTCCTGCAAAGTTGCTTCGAGGTCACGTTGCATTTTGGCAATATCCTGAATGAGCGTCAGCATATACATCAATGAACTGAGAAGGATTCCAATTACCTTGAAGAGACTGGATCTGGAGCCATTCATGTTGCCCAGAGCCTCGCGGAGACTGTGCTCAAGCTCATCGAGACTTCGCTTCCAGGTGACCGCCTCGACTTCCTTGCTGGAGAGGTTCTTTCGTAGCCTTCGGGAATCTTCCTTCAGCTTCGTAAGCTGTGTGTTGAGATCGCTGATCATCTTGTCTGCCTCCTGCTTGCCCTGGCCCTCAAGAACGTCGCGCTGTTGTCGCTCAGCAGAGAAGCGCTCTTCGAGGTCCCTGTGGCGTTGTTTGCTGTCTTGTATAGTGATCTGCGCATGTTCGAACACCGACTCCAGCTCGCCTATCTTGATCTTGTCGCCTTCTTGTTCTTCGCGTAAGAAGTCAATTTCGCCCTGACAAGTTTCCAATTGGACTTCCAACTTCTCCGCCTTTGCCTTCTCTTCCCCTATGAGCTTGTCTTGTCTGTCAAGCTCGTGGTTGGCACTTGCGAGCTCGTTCTCAAGCGTGTGTATCTTGCGCAGACTGGCATCTCGGTCATCTTCGAGGTTCAGCAGGCTTTCGCTGACGTTCTTCATCTCTTGTTGCAAAGCAGCGAAGTCCTCGTTTGTATTGTTGAGCTCGACCGCCAGACGGTCTCTTTCCTGGTGCTTCTCGTCAAGCTCAATCTCAAGGCGCTGGACCGTGTCCAGCGCTTCCTGCCTGAGTTCTTCACATTCTTGTTCCTTGTCCTGCAGCAACTCCAATGCTTCGTCTCTTTCGTTGGATAGTGCCTGTAGATCCTCTGTCGAAGCTTGTATCTCGGTTTCCAGTTCGTTGATCTTGTTCTCTGCGGTCTCTAGCATGTCCAAGTGCCCGTTGAGTTGATCATCCAGCTCCTTGTAGGATAATTTCATTTGAGAGAGTTCATCTCGCGCAGCCGCGTATCTGGTTTCGAGATCTTCCCGTTCTGGGTCGCTCGCCTGGGTGACTCGTGTGCCACCACTAGCGCGTGACACAGATCTCATGTGGTTTCGTGAAATGGATCGTTCCAAGATGCTGTCACCTGCGGCGGACCCGGCGTCTCCTCGACGAATAGTCAACTTCAGACCTTCGTTCTCTTCTCTCAGGCGAAGATTTTCACGATTGCGTGACGTCAACATATGTACTTGCGCATGAAGGTCGCGCTGCAGTTTATCATTGTCGCTCTGCAATTGGTCCACAAGCGTCCCACTTGTCCCTCCCAGAGACAAAGTTGGAACCTGTTCAGTACCCTCGGAGCCGGAGTGTGAGCGTGTTGTCACCGTCTGATTAATCCGACGCGTGCTGCTGTAAACCTTGTTGACATGATGATTCGCGGTTGATTGTTGTTGCAATTGTGCGGCATGTGCTTTAAGACGTTGCACTTCGGCACGAAGACTGTCGCTTTCAATCTCGGCTTGTTGACACCTGGTCTCTATTTGCTCACGGCGCGCGCGCTCCTCTTCAATGTCTTCCCTGAGCATTGCCTCGTCGCGGCTTGCAGATTCACCCGACGGGCTTCTGTCCCTAATGCTCTTGATGTAATCAGCCATGCGCCTGCTGTCAGCTTCTTTTTGTAACGCGTCCTGCTTCCACTGTTCGATAACGGTCTCATTGCTTTCCAAACGCTCGCGAAGGAACTCAATCTCCTCTTCAAGCTCAGCGTATCGCAACGACTCGTCACTTCTATCATCTTCAGATCCACTTCCGGCTTCCTTTGCGGGCGCGAGGCCTTCTTCATGCGCCTTGAGTCTACGCTCTAGATCTCGCACCTTTTTCCGCAATGTTTGAGTTTCCTTCTTCTCCGTTGCGAGGTCAGTCTGCAGCTGAACGTTCTTCGAGATCATATCCTTGACACCTTCATCTGACCGGTTCTGCAGGGCCTGATCAAGGAAATGAATCTTCAGCTTCAGATCGAAATTCTCTTTGCTGAGCTTGTCAATTCGGCTGTTCTGCTCTTTCAAGGTGAGGTTGTGTTTGCTCCGTGTGAACGGGGTTGCTGCGTGTCGCTTGTCTGGAGATCGTGAGTGCTTCGCGCGAAATTCACGGGCGACCGTGTCGGGCACTTGTATGTCCTGGATGTGTCTAGCGATCACAGTGTCGGTCGGTGCAGGCTGAACACTAGGAGCTCGTGGTGTTTCTGGTGGTGTCCCACCATGTTCTTCATCAACTCGGCCGAGACTGGCATCAGGATGAAGCAGCCCTGGTAGAGAGGTCGCACTGATGGTCCGGTGGGACTCCCAAGGGTTCGTATCGCTATAGCTCGACATTGACGATGCAATGCTGCCAAGACTTGGTAACCTTGACAGGCCCGTGCTGCTTCTGTATGATTGCGAGCGAGGCATCGCACCACCAGTCTGCAGGGCATAGTCTGCACCAAGGCTCGCTGTACTCGCACCATCTCCGGATGCATCCGAGCGATTTGTGAAGGAAGAAACGGACGATCGCTGGCTCGAGTGTCGGTTCTGGAGAAAAGTTGGACGTTTGTTCGCTCTTGATGAGCTCACAGAGGCAGTCTCTAGCGAGACGGGCATGCTCTCCATGCTGAGTTCATGGTCGGAAGTGAGGAGAGACGACGCCTCTTCCATCTGGGAATAGTCAGGGGCTTTAACGGTGGAGGCGCTCGACGTCGGCCGCAGGGAGTGGTTAGATTTCTTTGTCTCGAGAGCCTGAGGCTCAGGTGTCTGCTCCGACTCATCTTTGAGCACGTTGGCTCCCTCCACATCATCGGCTTCGAGGTGTTCGTTCGGCGCAACTCGCGACTGATTACGCCGCGCAGCTTCCGCTGAAGGTGAAGAAGGCCCAGCTTCTGATGTCGAAGCTTCAGCGTCCGGGGAGTCGCTCTCGTCAAAGTCCAGTCGTCGTGCCGCAGGGGTCTTGTAGGCATCTGCTGGCGTCGGTGGTTCAGCCGATAGTACTGAGGAATCGGGGTCGTGGGCTTGTCCGGCTTTGGGCTTGATTGGCGAATTCCCACTCCGTACTTCGAGCTTCTTGGGCTTCTTCTTCGGCTTGGTCAATTCTTCTAGATTGGCCATGACTCGCTGCAGACTCGCGTCGACCTCCTCATCGGGGGAGTGCGGTCGCACATTGCCTGGCGACCCGCCGAAGAGGTATGTGTCGTCTGCGCCTGGTACGCCCTGCGGCGCGTCGGCTTGTGCAGACGCTTCTGGCAAGAAGCTCGACTCGATGTCCATGAGCTGGCGCTTCATCTCGCGGTCCATGAAGACGCTGCCATCGCTCTGCATGTGGCTGTCATGGAAGTCTTGCTGCAGAAAGCTGTCGTCGCCGTCGGTGGGCAGTGGCGGCAGGTCCGAGTCGGGAAGATCAAACGTCTTCACGTCGTCCGACTCGGAAATGTCGTGCGCCATGTCGTCTAGGATCCCATTTGCTGGTGTGGGCGACGATGGCGTGGGGTCCTGTGCGGGTTGTGTCGATGGTGCCTCAGTCGTTGAGGCAGGAGCGCTGGTTGCGGCCGCCATGTGGGCAGGTGCGCGCGCAGTGATGTGGACAATGGCGTCGATGTGTGAAAGGGGGGCGCAACAATATCGTCAGCATGTTGGGGTGGGCGTCGCCGGTGATGGGTCGTCGAGCTCGCCCTGCGCGTTCTGTGCTTGTGCTTGTGCTGGGACAACACACGCTACACGTCGTTGTTGTGGGTCTAGTCTAGCGTCGCAACGGGAAACGGCTGAACCGTTATCTCGACATCGCTCCGCCAACTTCGTCATCACACATGCAAAATCAGTGAACAATCATGGGCAAAGGGGAGTTGCGTGCATGCTTTCATGATTGCACTTTGCTACTCTCTTGATTTTCTCCTCACTACCGTATCCCATCAAGACTCCGGCCCGTCAAGACTCCGACGCGTCGACGGACTGGTCCCCACCACGCGACAGGCGCACATCTACTACGCGTTTGTACATCGCCTGTGAATGGCCTGGCATCCGCACTGCGCAGCCTTGCTGTGTTCTCGACGTCTCCGACTTATGCCTTTGCAGCCTCCTGCGCGCGTCTCTTCTCCTTCTTGGCCCTCTTTTCTTTCCGCTGGAGCTCTTCGCCAGAGCGGTGCTTTTTGTGCTTCTTCGAAGGCGACTCTGACGCCGCATCTCCATTCCAAATGCCATGTTTCCTCTTCTCCTTCCTCGAGGGCAGGTTGAGCTCGCCTGGCATACCAAGTCCTGCCGGTGCTTGTGTTTCCGCTTCGCTATCCGAGTCTCCAAGTGTGCCCGCCTCTCCTGTGCCAAAGCCGATGGGTAGGAATCGCATCTTGAGGCCTTTCAGTTGTGGTCGCGGGGCGCGAATCGTCGATCGTGTGATGGAGGCTGCGGCCTCTGAACCAGTGTTCTGGTCCGCTTGCCTGGTGCTTAGATGCGGTAACTTGACGGTCGCTCGAAGGTGGAGACTCTGTGCTACGTTGGCGCTAACTAGAGAGCAAATGTCAGACACGATGCAAGAAATCGAGATACAGTGTACGTACCGGCTGAGTAGCCGTTCTTCTGCGGTATCATGACTTGGCATACACTCTCGTCTGTGTCCGCTGCCTTGGAGAAGCCGTATGCGGTGCCCTTGTGCTCCAGAACAGCCTTGCCGTCCATGGCACGGTCCATGGACATCTCTTTCAGTTCCTCCAGAGAAAGATCGGCGGGCGCGGTGATGTGCCATATCTGCTTTGCTTGCAGATTGTTGAACATGTGGGCCGACTTTGACGTGGTTTTGTCGTTGCAAGGTACAGCATTGAATCCCTTGGGTGGTATGTATGTCTGCGCGGGCCCGAAGTCTACGGCGTGCGATTGTGACTCGGCCGGGCGTGTGGGCTTCTGCGCTGACTGCGGCGCATCGGGCATGGGCGAGTCGTCGCTGGACGACTCGGAGTCGCTGTCGCTTGCGCTTGTGCTTGTGCTTGTGCCGTCGGCCTTTCCTCCGTGACCAGCAAAATTCGTCTGTATGTCTCGGGTTGGCGCGTCATCGTCGGCGTCTGACTGCTCGGAGCTGGAAAGCTCTTCTGCCTGCGCCTGTGTCACGACCTGTTTCGGTGCAGCCTTCTTGGGGGTGGGCTTCTCCTTCTTTTTCGATTTTGAAGTCTTCGAGATCGACTTGTCTGTTGGCTCAACAGCTCCGTCTGATCTGTGTATGGCTATGGTTGTCTTGGGCTTCGGCGCTGGCTTGGTGCTGCGACTTTGCTCCTGCGCTGAATCGTCGTCGCTGCCAATAAACTCCTGGCTCAATTGCGCCTTCGCGGGTGTACCATGTGTTTTCGGATCCGTCTTCGCCTTGCGCACCGGCAAGGGCACCTTTGTCTTCTTTGCTTCCTTCATCTTGCGCGTCGGTCCATGTGCAAGCTGCGTCGCAACTTTTTTGTCGGCGAATGCGGCTCCTCCACGTCTGCATGAGCCACTCGCGCTAGTGACGCGCTAAGAAGCCTCGATCCTGCCCGGCACCACCTTGAAGCACGTCCACATGAATTGGATGTTGAAGATACAGAAACATGCCTGGGAAGCGAAAGAGGGCGGGTGACGTTGCCCCGACTCCTCAAGTTGCCAGTATTGCCTTTTCATCCTACTTCTCTGGGGAAGCAGGATCTGACCACATCCTAGGCACTGCAGCAGCCAATGAAAAACCTCAAAGTGCCATTGCGGCAGCAAGATTGAAGGCAGAAGCTACTGCAAAGGGCATTGTCACTCCAGAGGTCACGACGGACAGGGTCGTGCCGCCTTCAGATGTCGTGCCACCAAGTCCAGCATATGGTCACGAAGACTCGGAGTCAGAGGGCGATGAAGAGCCCATGCTCATCAAACAGAATCTGAAGATTTGTAGCTGGCGAAATGACCCTCAGGATGTCTTGCTAGACACAGAAACAGACCTGACCGTGAAGATCAACAAGCATACCACCATCTCCCTTGTGGGCCGCTTTCGCTTCAAGGTCTTGAGAGGCGCCGTGAACATCAATGGCGCGAACATTGGTGCATTGTCTCGCGAGGGACAGAAGGACCAAGAGTACGTTGCTTTTGTGCCCGCCACCCATCCTATAACCAAGATCAGAGGCCTGGATAGCACGAATCACGTGCAATTCACACACTGCTCCGATGCAAGGCCGCTTGCGAACATCAGCACCTTGTTCGCTGACATTTGGAACTCGCCCATGGGCTCCGGGAGATATCGATCTTTCAGGGTTGTAAGTACTCTCATACCTTCCTTACTAGGGGTAGCGCTACATGCTTTCGTGGATTGGTCACTGACAGGCCTCCTAGATCACGGAATCTGATGCGGATACCCTTGCTCGACCATTGCGCCCCGAGTCCAATCCAGAAGACTGGCTTCGTGCTGTGGAAGACTGTGCCATGGACCCCTCTATAGTGGTCGCCATGGGGGCGCCAGCAACTGGGAAATCCACCTTTCTCCGTCGATTGTTGAATCGATACCTCACAGGCCAAGGCAAATCGGCTAGATCATTGCCCGCGATTTGCTATCTCGACCTCGACTTTTCACAGCCAGAGTACACTCCTTATGGCCAGATTTCTTTGTGCATGGTCAGGTCGCTGAATCTGGGTCCGAATTACACCCATCCGGTCACATTTCCATCACGGTCTGGACAGAACAGGAACGAGATCGTCCGATCACACGCTGCACCAACGCATCTCGTGAATTACAGAGACTACTATCAGACATGTATAGAGGATCTGTTCCAAACCTACAGGGGCTTGCATTCAGTGAACCCCGATCTCGCGCTCGTTGTCAACATCCCCGGCTCGCTGTACGCATCCGATTTCGACCTGCTAAACAACATCATAAGCCGGTTCAAGCCACACCATGCAGTTCATTTAGGCAACACGTCCGCAATCGACACGGACAGTGCCACAAAACTACATACCCTACAAACTACCATCTCTCGATACCGTGGTACTATGTACGAAATTACCGCCCACTCCCCATCCCTCAAGCCCATGCGAACAGAAGCAGAACTTCGGGCTATGCAAATGCAATCTTATTTCCACTCAACCATACACAACACCAACGGACTCGAAACCAAAATCTGGACAACCGAGCCGCTGTCCACCTTCGTCCCCTGGCAGTTCTGCTACGAAGAGACGCCCTCACGCGAACAAGACTTCGTCGGCTTCACATTCTACTCCGAGCCCTTCGAACCCTCCTCCCTCATACATACACTCAACGGCTCTATCGTGCAGATCGTTGACTCCACATCATCAGCCATACCCACGCCATATACCTCTTTACCTCGTACACGGATACACAGGATGCCGTACTTTGAGCGAAACGTCAGCACGGGCATGATCGAGCCGCTTGATCCTCGCACATCGAAACTCATCTGCACGGCGCTGGTGCGGGGTGTCGACACTGAGCATAAAGTGTTTGAGTTGATTGTGCCGAGGGCGTGTGAGGGGGCGATGTATGGGTTGACGCCGGAACGGACGGTGCTTGTAGGAGGATGCTGTGATGCGCCGGAGTGGGCGTATCTTGAGGATGTGGATTTGCTGGAGAGCGGATATAATATGAGTGGTGGTATGGCGGATGGTAAACGGGAAAGAGTGGTGCCGTGGGTCGAGCGAGACGATGTGGTGGATGGCATGGGGTATCTGAACACGGTGAGGAGGGTACGGAAGTTCCAGACGTAGATGTGCAATCCGAAAATCATATTCTTGTGCATGTCACGTTTTCTTCGAGCTTGCAGGTTGTAATTTTCCTAAAGATGGGTCGTGGCATTCGCTGTCAAAACCGCAGTGCTTTTCATGCTTCAAACGGCCAACTCCGCGACCCTCGGAAACTGCGCCAGTGGCCAAGGACCAGGAGTCTATCTAAATCAAATGTTATCAACTTGCTTCTATAGTCTATACATACTGTTCCGGTTGTGGTCTACCATATGTGATATTATGATGTTTTGTCATTGAGGATTTTATACTGGGTGTGGACAATACACTTTTCCCAATTACTTCAAATCATGCAAACAATAAAAAAAATCATACACAACAACACAGACAGGTTTTCGCGTCAAACTCCAAGAACCGAATACGCATTACATCTAGATTTACGAACAGGTGTCGTAATATTAAATTTCGCGACGTGCTGTTGTCTGTTCATGTTCTCCATTTGACGCGTCTGCAACGCGCAGCGCACGATGTGACAACAAAACTCTACACAACACGAGCAGTAGACCAGATCACTATGTTGCAACGCGATCAAAACAACCATCGAAATGCATCAAGACAGTAACAGATCACAGGACAAACGCTCATATGCAATTGACTCTATCATACAGCACGCGGCCCTCCCGGAACCAAGACGCCCACTATGTTCCAACATTTACAGGTTATCAAACACTATCTCTGCTTCTTCGCTTCCTCAATACATAAGAATTTCCAGCTATGCCTAATAGTTCTACGTGACTTATAGCAGCATCTTCCTGGGGTCCTCAATGAACTCCTTGACCTTGACCAAGAAGGTCACAGCCTCCCTCCCATCAAGGAGTCTGTGGTCGTATGTGAGAGCAAGGTACATCATCTATGAACAAGTTAGCCTGGCGTAATGCACTTAGTCCGTATAGTACTTACCGGCCTAATTTCAACCTTGCCGTTGATAGCGATAGGCTTGTCCTTGATGGCGTGCAGGCCCAGAACAGCAGTCTGCGGCAGGTTGATGATGGGAGTGCCCATCAGGCTGCCGAAAACGCCGCCGTTGGAGATGGTAAAGGTACCGCCAGCCATATCCTCGATAGTGAGCTTGTTGTCACGCGCCTTCTTGCCCAAGTCTGCAATGGCCTTCTCAATGCCAACCATGTCCAGGCTCTCGGCGTTCCTGACAACAGGTGTCACAAGACCCTTCTCGGTCGCAACGGCAACGGAGATGTCGACGTAGTCGCGGTAGACGATGGTGTCTCCACCGTTGGGGCCCTCAATTGAGGCGTTGACGGCGGGCACGTCGCGTGCGGCCAGGATGCAGGCGCGCGAGAAGGCGGACATGAAGCCGAGCTTGACGCCCTTGTTCTTGAGGATCTCGTCCTTGTAGAGCTTGCGGAACTCCATGATGGAGGACATGTCGACCTCGTTGAAGGTGGTCAGCGAGGCGGCCGTGTTCTGCGACTGCTTGAGGCGCTCGGCGATGCGGAGACGCATGCGATTCATCTTGACCTGTTCACATGATCAGCAAGGCGGTCGTGTTGTACTGCTGCTAGGGGAGACGTACGCGGCGCTCCTCACGGCTGCCAGGCTGCGCCTGCTTGGGCTCATCCTTTGGAGGCGCAGGCTTGGATTCTTGCTTGGGCGGCTGGGGCTTCTGCTCCTGCTTGGGTGGCTCGGGTTTCGACTCTTGCTTCGGCGCCGCGGGCTGCGTCTCGTCCTGCTTGGGCGCGCTCTGCTCGCTCGACGAAGACTGCTCCTGTTCGCCGGATGGCTGCGAGCTGGTCTCCTGGTCCTTGGGCGCAGGTTCCTTGGTCTCCTGTGATGCCTCCTGCTTGCCGCCCGATGGCGCACCGCCGGCCTCGATCTTGACGAGGTCCTGGCCAACTGTCACCGTGTCCTCCTCGTTGACCAGAAACTCCTTGATGGTACCGGCCTCGGGTGCGTTCACGGAGACGTCGATCTTGTCAGTCTCGATAGTCGCAATCTCTTCGTCTTGCTCGACATAGTCGCCGACCTCTGCGAACCATTAGCCCAGTCGGGGTCGGACGGCGCATTAGCACTACGCACGTTTCGACCATTGCTTCAGTGTTCCTTCGGTGATGGACTCGGCCATCTGGGGTACTTTGACCACGGTGTCGGCTGTGTCTGAGGTCAGTCCCGGCCCAGTCTATGTTGCAATTGCACCAACCATAGCTGCGCGCCTGCTCGGCACTCCAGAGTCGCTGTGTCGAGAGGTGTCCAGGACGTCTGTCCGAATGTTAGCAAGACACTGTGCTGCTCATGGGCCACACAAACCTGGAGACCTGGCTGAGCAGACCAGAGGACGAGGCCTTGGTGACGGCCGAGTAGCTGCGTGCGGCGGGAAGCCTGTTCACAGGTCTTGCACCTGCTCGCAAAACAGGAACACTGGACAAAGCGCAGGGCAGACGGCGGAGACACTGCGGGCCAGACATGACGGGCAGCGGAGATGGACCAGCGAGGGAACGGCAAAGGAAAAAGAAAGGAACAGCTGGGCTCCCGCGACTGATATTGAGGTAATTGTTCAGATCAAAGGTCACGGCAGGGCCGCACCCGTGGACCCGAAGGACGTCAGTGCAAGCAGAAACGCCAAGGCCGGGCCGCGAGCCAACCTCAGAGCTCCCTCACGACGCTGCGATCCCACGACGACGACGCATTGCGCGACCATACCGGCCTCCAACACTACACGGCCGCTGCGACGCCACTACAACGAGCCGCGATGAGCTCTCGAGTACATGTTCTGTGCGCCCACCCTCCCCGCGCGCCCGCTGCACGCCGTGACTGACTGAGATGCGCAGACGCCTCTACCGGCGGTCGCTCAAGCTCGCCCTCGACTGGAGCGTCCACCGATACCTCTGGCGCGGGCAGGCCCTGTACCTCCGCGGACTGTTCGAGGCCAACAAGAACATCGTCGAGCCGCGACAGCAGAGGGTGCGTCCTGACACCTCGTCCATTGTCACGACAACATGCTATGGGCGTAGCTGCGGATGCAAGCACACAAGCTGACACCCACCCACAGGAGCTGATCAAGGAGACTGAGGCGCTGCTGGAGAAGTGGAAGCACCCCGACCCATACCGCCCGCCAACGGCACCTGGAGGTGAGTTGATGCTGCACGCCGGATATGTAGCTGGCCCGGCCGCGGATACGGAAACGCTGACCAGACACGCAGGCTCGAAGTACGAGCGCAACCTGCCTTGCCCGATCCTCGACCGTAAGTGTTCGTTGCAATTCGTGTGGATGATACTAATATTCTTTAGCCCCTCCGAAGATGGTCTTGTAGGAGCTGGATGGGGACTGCAGTGAAATGAAGGCACGAAAGAAAGGGAGCACTTTGTACATATTAGCAATACCAAAACTGTCGTTTGCATCAAGAACACGTGGACCTTGGTTCTAACGTCTACATATTGTCTTCATGATGTTTATGCTGCAATTCGATTCTGACCAATGACACTGCTCCAATTGGTCGACTCCCACAGGCCTTGGTAGACCAGCCCCAAAGAACAATCTTCGCATCTCCAGCAGACCTACAAGTGTGGCTTTGAGCCGCGCAATCTTGTGGTCTCCAGTGTTTCCATGCACAGCTTCTGATTATGCGGTATCCCAATCTTGGCGTCCAACTCCTGCGCAAAACTCCGGGCAGGCGGTGCAGCTTCACAAGACGCGCTTGCTCGTCGCAGTCAATTCCGGCTCCCTATCAAGTGCGATCAAAAGTTGGTTGTCTGGAAGTGAGGTGTGCGCAGAATCTGCAGATGAAAAGTCAAGTCACTGATGATGGAGACGAAGTGAAGTGATATCGCTCGATTCAGCTCATGAGCCTGTGGTCGTTCGATGCGACCAGCTAATATACAGCTCTGGTATAAACCCCGTGGAAAATGAACCCAGACCCAGACCGACTCCCATTATCATTGCAAAAAGAAACCCATGAAAGCGCGCCATGAAGTAGAAACTCAAAAGCAAAAAGCGCTTAGAGCTCCTGCGAAGGACCCTTGCCAGGCTTGGCCGTCTTCTTGGGCAACAGGTCTGAAAGATGCGTTAGCAATGGAAGCGATGATCAAAAAGGCGAAGAACGTACTCTGGTGAATGTTGGGGAGGACACCACCCTGGGCGATGGTGACGTGGCCGAGCAGCTTGTTCAACTCCTCATCGTTGCGGATGGCGAGCTGGAGATGACGGGGAATGATGCGGGTCTTCTTGTTGTCACGGGCGGCGTTTCCAGCCAACTCGAGGATCTCAGCAGCCAAGTACTCAAGGACGGCAGCGAGGTAAACGGGAGCACCGGCACCGACACGCTGGGCGTAGTTGCCCTTGCGGAGGAGACGGTGAACACGACCGACGGGAAACGCGAGACCAGCCTTGGACGAACGACTGTGCGATTGTTAGAGATGATGTAATGCGAAAGAAAACGCGTCGAAAAATCGCCCAGGACGCGTCAAACAAGCCGAGGCAGCTAAGACGCAATGCGCAGAAGAGACCAAGGCGAGCAGACACGATGGATGCGATGAGCAGAGAAGGACAAACTCACGATTGGGCGCTGGACTTGGAGCCGCTGGCCTTGCCTCCGGATTTGCCGCCAGTCATTTTGAGTGTTGGTGGTGGTGGGCGGGGTTTTGAGTGGGCAAGTGGTGCTGGGAGCTGTAGTTGAGCTGGTCGTGAGATGTGCGTGGAGAGTAGACGATGGATGGGCTCGTTGCTGTCGGGGGGCGGGGCGGTCTTATAAGGACGGGTTCGCGTGTTGTGGTGGGCGCGAGATCAACTGGGCGGCACTAGCGCGGAAGGAGCTCTGGTGCGGCAGATTGATCCACGCACGCAGCAGGCAGGCGGCCGAATCACACTCGCCTCGCTTAGCCCACGCCCAGGCGGCCATGCCCACCGCCTCTGGCAGCTACGACGCCGCTCGGGCCACCTCGCGCCAGCCGGATCACAACACAGTCGCGCGCTCCCCATAAGTAGCGCGTCCCCCGCCGGCGACGACCTAAAAGTCTCCATCCATCGCACTCTCACACATCCACAGCCAGCTCCATCTCACCACTCCAGTCTACTCCCAACCACCACTTTCGAACTCCACACTCCCACTCAAAATGCCTCCCAAAGCCCAGAAGACCCCCACCACCGGCGGAAAGGCCCCGGCCGGCAAGGCGCCCGCCGAGAAGAAGGAGGCTGGCAAGAAGACTGCCGCTCCCTCCGGCGACAAGAAGAAGCGCACCAAGACCAGGAAGGAGACCTACTCCTCCTACATCTATAAGGGTGGGTTTCTACGCGCTTTTGCGTCTCCATTGGCTTTGCATGGCTAACGCGTCTCGCAGTCCTCAAGCAGGTCCACCCCGACACTGGTATCTCCAACCGCGCCATGAGCATCCTCAACTCCTTCGTCAACGACATCTTCGAGCGCGTTGCCACCGAGGCCTCCAAGCTCGCTGCCTACAACAAGAAGTCGACCATCTCATCGCGTGAGATCCAGACCTCGTACGTTTTCCTCCCGTGTCTTCCGCGCTTGGACGCACACTAATCGCTACAGAGTCCGCCTGATCCTGCCTGGTGAGCTTGCCAAGCACGCCGTCTCCGAGGGCACCAAGGCCGTCACCAAGTACTCTTCGTCCACCAAATAGAGCGCTTTTTCTTGATGGGTCTTTCTTTGGTTTTCTTCGCTTGTCTACTTCGATGAGCAGGTTATGGGGTGCGGTGTTATCGGGTCATTTCCGTAATGTGATCATGGGTCGGTCTGCTAGTTCTCTCGTCTTCGAGTCATGATTTGGCTACGAGGTCCATCTTTGGACTGTATATTATACCACAGCAGACGGGAACGAATCAATTCTTCAAACTTCACTGTCTTTTTCATTCCCCCCCAATGCTCTTTTTCGACCTAACTCACTTTGACGTGCAGTCACCCATCTACAGCTAGGCTTTGTTTGCCGTGCCCTTCGCACCATTTTCCATTTCTACCAACCTCGCTCGGGTGTCAGTTGAGTTCGACCCATGTCGATTTTCGCCGCGCCGACACCTGGCTGCAAATGCAGCTCGACTCGTGACGCGGCGCTCCATGGACGCGTCACGCGTCTACCAGCCTCCGAAACTTGGCCCATGTCGCATCCTTCGCTCAAGTTGTACTGAACTGCGAATTTGGCCACATGCCATGACGAAGAAATTGGACAAGATTGCACCCGCAAAATGTGCACATTTGGGCAATTTCGTGACTTGAATTGCAGAGTCTCTTAAAACGCGGATTGTGCATGCTCTAGAGTCAATAACACTGCGTGTCTTTGACGACCGACCACCGTCTCCAGAACGCCGAAAATGCATTGGCTTGTAACACCAGTTCCAATTACCCATGCGCAAATCCACCAGTACGTTTGCCTATTGCAGGCCGTCCTCATCCCAGCTCTCCACTTCGTCTATTGCGCCCTCGCGTTCCTGGCCCCTCGGCGCAGGCTCCTTGTCCTGGACATGTACGACACACTTGCCCTGCACGCTTCGGACGCCCTCCTTCCAGTTCTTGTAGTCTTCTTCGGACGTGATGAGGAAAGCGAGTAGCATCGAGGGGTCCATCTCCCTGATTTGTAGGCGGCGGATGCGGCGCGTGTGGCAGGTAGATAGGTCGTCCGGTGTGTAAAAAGAGTCTGAGGCGGTAGCGGAGGTACCTGCTGGTGGCACGATGGTCGTTGATGAAGTTGTGGACGTCGCTGATGTAGACAAATCTGTTTGATCTGGCGGCGCGCTATTGACTGATGTCGAAGGCGCATGATACGGTAGGAAAGGTCGCGTGCTATGAGGATCGAGAAAATAGAAGTTGTTGCCTTGGACTCCGACGAAATAGTGTGATGCCGATGGGCGACCCCTAGGCAGTCGTCAGTACGTGTAGCTAAGAGCAACATGACACAGCTTACCCGGCAATACCAATCGCCTGTCGAATCTGCAGACTCGCTTTCAGCGCCTCCCAGTACACGGGGGTGATCTTGTCGATGCCTAACCGTGTGCCAACCAGGATCAATGTAGGCTGCCACTGACCGTCATCGCCAACTGCGATTTCCTTCAACTTGTCATCGTACACGTCGGCGCCGTCGCCCGACATGTACACCTTCAAGCCAGCTTCCTTGTGTTTGTTCACGAGGTCCTGGATGCATCGCGCGGCAGCAGACGGACCAAACCACTCGCCTGGATATTTACCGCACACGGCAGCGCCATGCTCGACGAAGCGGTGGATAGAGAAGGGTGCCTGGGGGTCATCTGCAAACAGTGACAATATATCGCCATGCTCCTTGTCCGCCTCATGTTCTTGCCACCGCCAGCTCCTTCCCAGCCGTAGTATCTGCAGCGCGTTGGCAAGGATACACTGTCCGCTCCTAATCATGCACCCAAACCCGGTGTCGGACGTGAAGCCCGGCGAAGCGAGGTTCTGCATGCGTACGCGGAAACTCATGGCACTGGTTGCCTTGGGATCCTGGCTCTTCTGTATCGGCGCGAAGCCCGACCTGTACGTCATCCATAGCCGTGATTCGAAGTCGTCGAGGAAGGCAGACGGCCAGTTGCCATACTGCGCTGGATCTTCGCCGTTCGGGGCTTCCTTGCGCTCTTTCTCGTCTAAGCTGGTCCGTATCCAGCTTTCGTCTTCGGTGCGTTCCCCTTGCGGAGTGCTGGTGTTGGCGGGTGGGGTGTCGCCCGGCGAGGGTCGCGGAGGCGGCGGCTTGGAGTCGTAGGACTGGCCGAGTAGCCAGATGGGCTCGTTGGAGTCGTTGGTGGGGAGAGGGTCGTAGAAGGTGCGGACGACGTTGCGGCCAAAGCGCTCAAAGTCATTCATGGTGCTGGAAGGAGTGTGGGCGTCGAGTGTGGAATGCGAACTGGAGTGTATGGCTGTGTTGCTGCCTGCGGTGGCACACCATGCATTCGTTGTCGTTGGTGGGCTGTGACACGGCAGGGGGGGTGAAGGAACAATAGCTGGAGCGGCAAGAGGCGTGGATCGTGGATGTACCGCGCGGTGAAGTGCATGCAGGTCGGGGAGGCTCACGCTGTGCTATGCAGGTCATATGCTGCGTGTCTGGCGGAGCTTTAGGAGGATTGGCGGGGTGCTCAGCTGTCCCAGTCACTTCGCTGCACGTACGCGAGCGCCGTTTGGGGGCGCGATATGTCGGCACGCACATATTCACTGCCATTTTGAATGGGGACGCAGACGGCGATGGAGCCTATCCTGCACGTCTTTGCTGCCAAACCTGCCATGCACCAGATCAGCTTCAACCATTGCAGTGGCTGTGGATCAACAGCACCCTGAAGCACCCTCGTCGCCCTGCCGCGGGCACTAGGCGATAAGCCGCTTATCGCGCGCTCCACCCCGCCACCGGCCTGTGCAAGTGCGCGCATCATCGCCAAAAGTTCCGAGCTGTGTGTTCGTTCGCCGCATCTCCACACGCGCTCCCTTTGTTCGTCAGCACCGCACCGCGCGCACACAAGCCCCAATGTCGCGCAAGAAGGCCAAAGGCAAGAGCAAGAACAAGGGCTCTGCAAAGAACACCCCCCAGCGGTCGTCCAACCGCACCCCGGCCCAAGCATGGCTGTCAGGGCAGGACGGTACGTTTGCACGCTCATCCTCTTTTCACAGCCGCCGCGAAAGACCATGTCCTGACAAACGCTGCAGCCGCGCCCGGCTTCTCGCTCAAGGACGAAGCCCGCTGGAACAGCTCGCACCGCTCCGCCGCCTTCGACTCTGGCAAAAAGTTGCGCCACCTGCCCATACAATTCGTCAGTGCTGGCCATCTGGAAGGCACCATCAAGGAGCAGATGCCTCCGCCTGTGCCCCCGCCAGAGTCTGCCGAGTCAGATTCCGACGATAACTCGCCCGCGCCCTCCTCGCTCTCGTCCACCCAGGACAACACCGACGCCATGGCGCACATGGCCATCCGAAGCCCGTCACCCGCCGCCTCGATTGCTTCGTCAAGCTCAGACGAGGTCGTCTTTCAGGGCCGTGGACAAGCACCCAGCTCTGCGACCCCGTCTACGAACATACAACACACGAGGACCGTACAAGTCACGAAGCTCCAGTCTGCGACGGTCACGCCCACTGCATCGACTGTGCTGCCTGCTGCCACATCCTCGGCGACTGTGCGACAGGCAGCAACTCATGTATCGTCATCGACAAGCACTGCGCCCCCCAAGCTCAAGCATATAGTGAAATCGACCTCAAAACCTTCCACAAAGACCGTCACTGCCAGCCCTCTGGATAATCAAGACTCAAAAGACGACGGCTCTGATGCTGACGGGGTGATTTCGCAGCAAATGGCGAAGCGACGTGGAGACAAGCCGTCCTGGGAAGGCACAACGACGCCATGGGAACATCGCAGCAAACCAAATATCGGCTGGCTACCGACTGGGTCCCGGCCAAATATGGAGGCCTACTTCCGTGGCCATGTCAACCCCCGCGATGCTGCAATGGATGACTACATGCAGAATGTTCGCGAATCCGGCTTCGTAGATGACTTGCTGGAGGCTGCTGCCTTTTCACGCCGCGAAATGGACCTCGACGCCGGAAGCCACAATGACTGGGAGTCCGCATCTGGCAGCCAGCTGGGGGACGATGATGCGCACGTCGGCATCCTAGACAACGATTCAGATGACGACAGCTGGGACTCTGACATGTTGCAAGATTTCGACGACATAAGCACATCGGATGATGTTATAGACGAGGTCGTGCGCATCTTGAGGAAGCGGACGCGCAAAAGCGGCCTGCAGTACCTTTGTGTCTACGAGTGTTCAGTCATTGACGACGCCCACTGGCTACCAGCGACGTTCTTAAAGAGGAAGGCGGAGAAGCAGCTGATTCGCGCTTTCGAGGAAGAAGAAGATCTACGCCAAGCTGAGATGAACGCCTCTGACTCATCGGATGAAGGCGACTACGACGAGGAAGAAAGCGAAGAGGAAGAGGGCTACAACGAGGAAGAGCTAGATGACGAGACGCTTGCAAGAGTGCTACAGAAACAGGAAGAGCTTGGGCTTGGTTCTGACGAAATGGTGCTATATGGCGGCGACGAACACTTCAGTAACGCAGCGGATTTCTCCTTCGGCGCGCCTGGCAGGTCCAACAAGATGCGACAGCCGAAAGGACGCGGTAATCAAAATACGACGTTCCCGTCAGCCTCTGCTATGGTCGACGCACTCGAGATGGACCCATATGGAGGCTTCGATATCATGGATACAGAGCGTCCCTCACTGAAGCTGAAGAAGAAGGGACGGCGAGGTCAGATGCCCCCCGAGCTCGACGATTCTGATCTCAACGAGCAACTTCAGAATGCCTGGGAGGCAGACCGAGCAAAAAAAAGGATGAAGAAGGCGGAGCGAGAAGAGCTGCGTCAGCAAGGTCTTCTCGGTAGGAAGGGCAAAGGTGCCAATCTGAAGGTGAAGTACAGCGGAGGCATCACCATGGAGGACGTTGTGGAGGAGCTTCGCGAGTTCTTGCTTGGTCCGACGGAGAGCTTGTCACTACCTCCCATGGAAGCACCAAGGCGCGCTACTGTACACCAGGCAGCCAAGCACTTCGGACTTTCCTCGCGCTCACGCGGCGACGGACATGATCGCTTCACGGTCCTCTCCAAGACTACCCGCACACGATCACACACCGACGCTGAGTTCGATATAGCAATATCACGGAAGGGTTTCTTGAAGCGTCTCAGTGGTCCCCTACAGGGCAAGAAGGGCGCAAAACCCGCCCGAGGCCCTACATTCCGCTCCGGGCCTCGCCCACGTCCTCAAGTCGGCTATCGCGATGGCGAACAAGTCGGAGCAAATGCTCCCGAGCTTGGACCTGAGAACAAGGGTCATGCTTTGATGATGAAGATGGGATGGACGAAGGGCGAGGCCCTCGGTACGGTCGACAACCAGGGCATCCTGCACCCCATCGCACATACAGTCAAGATCAACAAAGCAGGGTTGAAGTGAAGCTGTGCGTTAAGACATCATTCATCTATCGAACATGATAGGTGCAGCAGGTTCGCAACACGTTGAATATTTCAGCATGGCCTGTAGATATCGGATCGTGTAGCCACGACCTTGCTGTCGCTTGTTCACTCTTCGACTTCGCCACGTTTTCGGTCGGTCGTGGTTATTTGCACCAACACCGAGCCACCGTCGGGGCGCATGATCACGCATGTACATATATTGAGGCGTCCGTCTTCTGTGCCCGGGCACGAATCAGGCACCTTCCACGAATGCCCGTCTCATGTATATTATCCATTGTCGATGCAGCAAATCCGCCTCCTCGTAGCATGACCTTTCACGAGATGCATGAATTCCTCTGGTGGTCAATGTGGACAGGCAAGATACGAGATGGCAATTAGATAGTCCTTGACTACAGAACGATAGAAAATTTAAATCACGGCTCCTCTCACTGCACCATCGATCGAGTGACTTCAAATTTCAGGTAACCCGCGCCTTTTACCATACAGTGTCTGCGTCGCTGCTGGTAAGGCATGCAATAGGGGTGGATGGGGTGAAAGTGGGGCTGGTCACGGGATCACGCGACGCACCTGCTGCAGTAGTTGCGCCCTGCTTTGATTGTCGCGTCGGGACTTCTCTTCTCCCTTCACTCCCATCAAATCTTCCAGTGTCATCGTCGCCTTTTCACGTTGCACGAGGTTTGTTCAACATCTGTCCTAACAACCGAGACGTGCATATTGACACCAATCACATAAAAACTTTGCTCACGCCGACAACCAATCTTCTTCGTCGGAGAGACATTACAGTGAACTCTGCCTCACCATGGGTGCCTGGGGATACCATACGGTGATGATTCATTTGGGTAGCCTGCAACCTTACTTACATCGCTCGTAGGACTCTTTCAGTCAGACCATGACTTCGAGATTGTGGAGGACCTCAACACCGAAGCCAAGATCCCCGAATTCGAGGACCAAGCTAGGGTCCTCTCCAAGGCGAACTGCAAGGACGAAGATTTCTGCTACGCGATCCACGGCAAATTCTGCTCCCACCCTGAAGTGGTCGGTAAATACCTGGACTCTGGCGTGCTTGTCAACATGATTGCCAAGGCCGGATCCGCCATGCCGGCCATACCTAAGAAGGAGCAGGAGTTGGAACATCATCTCCGGGATCCCTGCTACTTCTACGTCCTGCTTGGTGCCTGTGCCATGACACTCGTTTGCCATCTTCCTGCTTCGTTCACAAACATGCTCAAGAAGGTCTATACTGAGGGCGGCCTCATGCCAGAAGTACTCAAGCAGATGAGGAAGGCACTCTTTGGCCCACATGGCTACCAGAACGGACATCCATATGACTTCGGATCCAAGAGCCTCATGGAGACGATGAACTCAAAAGACTAGGACAGGAAGCCCAACAAGTTCGGTTTCATTGGCATGAACGTTCCTAGTCCAGGTGGCCTCTTCGACACCGGCATGGGCAATTCCTGGACGTAGAAGATCATCAAGAAACTCCGCGACAAGCACAACAAGCCCGACGTCTGCGCAGGCTGTAGAGCAGGAGCCGGTAAAGGTGGTAAGAGCTTGCTAGTGTGCTCCACGTGCAAGGACAGGAAATACTGCTCCCGCAACTGCCAGAAGAAGCACTGGACGATCCACAAGATGCTGTGCGAGCCCGCTGCTACGATTATCTAGGTCGATGTGAAGGTGTGCTGTGTGGCATGACTTCGCACAGTACTACGATCCGTTAGTGGTAGGGCATGGCATGTTGCTGGTTCATAATCGGGCACACCGAAGCTGGGGGACAAAGCCAATGTCAATGTTCGACTGAAACATGTTAAGAGAGATGATGAAGAAGTAGCGAAGGAAATGCTGATGCATACCTGTAGTAGCAACTTTAAATATACTAGCAAATGTAGTGTATAAACAATCACGTGAAAAAGTATTTATTGACCTTGTCCTGTGTTGACCGTGATTATATTCCCATGATGACTACCAACAACTCTGAGATAGCAGCACTCAACGCATTTTCAGCAGTTAGGAAAGAAGACTATGATAACTCTGTTGCCTCTATTACAGATGAAGATCCCCACAGATTCTCAGATTCAAGCGATAAGTCAAGCAGCTCCAAAAGCGACGGGAGATCCGAGTCCCCACAGAGATACCGATATTTCGCTACTGGTATAGCACCGCTCCCATCTCCCTATTGCACAACCACCCAATCGCCCTGTAATTAGCTATCTCATTCTCATGACACAACCTCGCAATTGTATTTGGAGCGCTCTTAAGTGGCGAACTTCCAGGTCACAGAGAACCGTGCCGCTTGCTAGCTTCCGGCCCAAATGCAGATAGGGGTCATGTGACGAATTAGCATTTGGTGCAGTAGCTTTCATCTTATTGATGGGAGATCAAGAAGATGTGATGGATGTCAAGGCGCCGGTGTTGCAACCGGAGTGCAGCACGTGGAGGACGTTCTTAAGCATATGAACTCTTGGGATAAGGGGTTTTCGTATCATGTCATTGAGGAGTACTTTGTGTTTGGGGTGGAGGTCAGGTTGACGGAGGAGGATGGATAATGTGAAATAGGGGAGAGCGATTTATTGAGATTGCATGGTGAGGCGAAAACATAGGTAATTCTGGATATGGTGGGAGGGATGCGAGTTGAGTCATCGACTAGGTAATATTAATACATATGGCACGAGAGATTAGAAAAAAGTCGTCTCCAGCTACTCAGATTCTAGGAGTCGTCTTTCAACCCAACATTTTGTTCGGAAAATATCAAGATGAAAGGCTCGCGAACACGGATGGTCTGTTGAGACTTTTCAAAGCAAGCTGTGGGCCTGAGAAAAAAGTAACTAAGTTGTATAAGAGATGAACAAGCGAAGCTCCAGATGATGGCGTACTTCTATTTCGACACTCCACCTCGTAACGTTGGACTGCATGTCAGGATTCATTCGGATTTTGCTATCCGGGTCTTCGGATGCACAGCTCAGGAGCCAAGACCAGAGTCCCTCTAAACGAGTCAGCTAAATCAAGGCCTATCCTCTCCCTACAAGCGTAGCTCTATATCCCCGCTATATAGTCTCTACACAGGAATAATAGCAGACTTGTGAGATTCAGGTAGTTTAAGTTGATGGAATCTGGGTTGTGTGTAATGACTTGATTGATTGTTGTGTATCGTCCGTTTGATCTGAGACGAGGTTGGGTTCGTTACGTGTTGCGCCGAATATTAGGCGCAGCCAATGAGACCTCACAGTACTTGCTGAGTATCTGACAAGATTCTCTAACTCCAAAGAGATGATATTAATCTGAAAATTTTCGCTAAAAAGGACTAGTTAACTTATAAGAAAGTAGAGATTAGATAACTACTTCTTAATAATAAAAGTAGCTACTAAGAATAATATAAAATCTAGAGTTATATATAATCTCTTATAACTAAGTTAAGATAGAATTACGCTTAAAATACGCTTTACTTATTAACGTAAAGGACCACTGAGCCGGACTCACCACCGAGCCGGACACTTTTTCTTGGCATCGCGAAGTTTGCGTACGAACAATAATGCCTCAAGAACAGAACACAATACTAACTCAGCGAGAAGGCAGAATTACTCTTGCTCTTCAGGCCTATACATCTAGCCAGTTTAAGACCGTACGAAGCGCTGCAGCAGCTTACAACGTCCCACATCAACGGCTTGCTGATCGCATCAACGGAATCGACTGAA